>JAUZST010081789.1:0-20462 GCA_034779995.1 Parotocinclus haroldoi | reverse complement strand
GCAGTAGAGGGGTGGGAAGAAACTCAGGAACAACAAGGAGATATTACATACTGTACACGTTTTTGGTCTGATTAAGTGGAATTTTAGACCAAATAAGCGAATAACATTACATGTATATAATAGGATTTGATTCGGTACTTCAGGATTTGGTCCAAATAAGTGGCTGGTCCCATTAACCGGAATCGACTGTATTCCTTTCTCACTGAGACTCCTTATTCATTTTAATTGCAGGGAACTAAAGAGACTTTTGATTAAGTTTTAATACATGAAAAGCAGTTTTTCTTTAGAAATATGTTTACACTTGGTTACTTAAGATAAATTACAGCTACGTTTTGTTTAACATATTACACCTCTGTTTCTGCAACAGGTAGTCCCCAATTTACCATGAGGATAAATTCCCCCAAATCCATTGTAACTTATATATATCGTAAATTTATGAGATGTTTTTGAACCCAAGAGAGACGGAATCCCAAATAATAAAAAACAACCCTAAATAATAAAAAGAACTAAAAAGGGAAAAAAGTGTGGAGCTGTGCATAAAAACACCAACCTTCCCAGCTGGCCAGACTGCGACTAAATCGAAAAAGCGCCAGGGAACAGATGTGCAGCGAGCACGATAGAGAGCTCATTTGGGACGTCTCCCAAATCGCATGGTGTGTAGAACTCCAGAACGTCAGGGGCAAGGAGGAACTCTGGAACACCAGAGGACGAGGCATAGCTCAAGCGCACGTATAGCATGAGCGTGAATAAATCGCGAGAGGTGCCACAGCACCAGGGGGCGAGCATAAGCTCGAATGTGCAAGTAGCGAGAAGAAGCCAGCCAGGACGCGTCTCATTTGGAACGGGCAGCCAGCTGGAGTGAGGCTATACAGGACGGAACGCGAGTTAAGGTGGAAAGGAGACCCTTGATGTGTTCCTAAAACATTATTTACCTATGTAGGAGGTTCCCCTCCTACACGTCCTTCAGCTTTAAACGTTCCTCACCGATTGTAACAGCGAGTACGGTGGAACGCACCGGGGGGCAAGGTAGGAACCCTAACAGTTTTTGAGTTTAATATATATTGTATATATCATATCAGCCTGTAGTAAACATTTTTCAAACACGACCGCAAAAATGGCCTTTTCTCACTACATTTCCCAGCGCTCATCACTTCTGTCATGTGACTCCCTATATCACGGACTGCCAACTTCCTTATCAGAGTGCGGGAGAGTACTCCCTATGCCATGTATCATTGGTTCAGAAAAATTGTCAATTCAGAGTTTTGTTTCTGCTGAATGTGTATTTATGTCTACGATAAGATTCCCATTGTAAATTCGAAATATTTTAAGGACCCGTAAAACAGGGAGTACTTGCGTTGTCTTTTAATTGCAGGGTAGTAAAATATTTTAGTTTAAATCTTATAGAGGATAATGTTTATTGCTTTGCATTATTTACACTTCAGAAGTAAATAATGAATGTGTTTAATCAAATGTAAATTAATGTAATTGTGAGAAAATAGAATGTATCATTACATGTGGAGCTGTATATAAAAGTTGTCTGCAGTCGTTTGTATTTGTGAGTATTTTTGCTAATGGGAGATCGTGGGGAGGAGAAATGTAACATAGAAGTTCAGAGGACCAAAGAGAGAAGAGTAGGTACAGAGAAACTAAGAGATTCCTAGATGAGCATGCAGATGCACACAGATAGGGCGAGGGAGGTTGGCCTGCTTTGTCCAGCTGATTAGTATGCCAGTCGCATCACAATCCCCCATTTTGAGTGCGTCTCAGAGAGCTGTGGCTGGATGATTGGTCTCTGAACTGACTACCTGCCACAGTTCAGCCCTTCTGTCCCACCACAACGTCCACTGATTACTTTAATTGTGCATGTAGAAAGCCATCAAACTGCACAACGTCTCTTCAGACGTTTTAATCCAGAATTGCATAAACTACTGAAACGACATACTCTTGCAAAGGCTGCGGCATAATTGCTCATCTCCTGTGCTTTGCAGTTACAAAAACCTTTCTGAGAGTTGGTCATGGCCGACTGTGATGGATTAGACACTCAAGAGGTGACTGAGATCAGCAAGTGAAGTGAAACAAATATGTAGCTGCTAAATAAAAAACACTCTTCTAAACTCAAATAAAGCTGAACATCATATTGGTTACATAGTATGATAAACATGCATTTGTTTGTATTGAGTAGCTAGTCTCTCAAACTGCAATTTGAAGAACATAAAATCATCTTAATCATTCTAATAATAATGAAAAAGTCATTAAAACGCTGCCCTATGCCAGCAAGGAGATGAGAACGCAGTAATTTTGTGAAACATTTTGTGGAGACCTTTCACAATCTGTGTTATGTTGTTATTAGTATAGACTGCTCACAAAAATTAGGGGATATTTCATTATATATTGAATATATATTCTGTTTTGAAATATCCCTTTTTTGTATATAAGATTATTTAAGATGGAGGAACTTAGTATCTGGGAGAAGGTATACTAGTTGTAAAAAGTTGAACATTTTCGATTACGTCAGTATTGCAACATTATGACTTTATAAGCCCCCTGGCCCCCTGGAGTACCGTTTCGATGGTTTCACACTCTACCAAACTCGCTGAAAGAAACTGATACTTTGACACTTTCTTTTGTATCTGCTAAAACTACTGAAGCTCTCACATACTATTTAGGCAGGGAGATATGTACTGGTTGACACGCTGGAACGTAAAAGATCGTATTGGTGTGTTACTGCACAGTGATTTCGCAGGTATTACTAAATATAATTGCACATACAGTGACACCTGGTGTTCTTAAAGGTGTACTACATTCTAATCAGTGTAAGACTCCAGCTCAGAGATAAGAAAACCTATGGCGGAGGATCAGGTCTGGCTAAAAGAAGGATATGCTTATTATTATAACAGTTGGCAGTATAACAGTCCCAATGTGTTTCTGTTAATACATAACGACTTACTGTCTTTCTGTTCCACAGGTGTCTACATCCTGATTGGTGTCGGTGCTGTGATGATGTTTGTTGGTTTCCTCGGTTGCTATGGCGCCATCCAGGAATCTCAGTGTCTCCTCGGAACAGTGAGTCACTCTTCATCCAGTCAGCACATGGCAAATTTGCTCCGTTATCACCCTCAACGTCACTCGGTGACAAAACTGAACCCTAGATTTTTTTTTAATCTACAATCTCATGTAGGGATGAGATTAAAAGTGGTTACCGTCTACCCAATGTGCATTAGCAAAAGAACAGGATCAAAGAATGTATACAGTAGCACATACATATTTACCAAAATTAAAAATAATAATGCCTCATCGAGGCAAAAATTAACCATAGGGAACCCTGCGATGGATGGGCACCTCGAGGTACATAGTTGTCTGCACCCTTAGTTCTCTGTAGATTGACAACTCTGACTGGGTCAAATATTACATTACAATAATATTACAAATCAAGAAGATTATAATGTCATAAATTGAGTTAAAGTAACTAATCGGCTTTGATTTACCTTAAATAACAGCGTAAAAACATTTCGTTTTCATTTCTAAAAAGTAACAATTCAAATTGAGTAAATACAAAGTAGCTCAGCCTTTAAACATTCTTAGCCTTCATTACCATTGAAAAACAGAAGATGTGAGTATGGGAGAAAATGTAATTGCATTAAAGGGCGTAACATAACGCATCACCTGTCTCTGTCAAATTTTTTGCCTTGCAATAAATCGTGTCATTATATATCGTTACACCTGTTGGCTAATGGTGTCATTTTATTCTAAACTAGTAATCATCTTGCATATTGCCTTTTTCTTGCTGTAATGCTTGGACATTAAAATTATTTGGGCTGCAATTTTGGTGATAAAAATACTTTTCTCTACAAAGTAAACATTGCAACACATTGCTCTTAAAAATGTAAAAGACGTTTGAGTGATTCTGGACGGAAGCAGGTACAATATTGAGAGCACAATGTCACTCATATTTCTGTCTTTATTTTAGTTCTTCACTTGCCTGGTCATCTTGTTTGCCTGTGAGGTTGCTGCTGGTATCTGGGGATATATTCACAAAGACAAGGTATGCAGCAACAAACACAGGCACACACAGCAGAATAAATCACTGTTATGAATTTATTTGAGACAACTGATAGTAGGGTCCCAGTAAAATATTGCTGTGCCACTCTAAAATTAGAGTGGTAAAACGATAATTTTATCCTGGATAGCTGAGCAGAACTACAGGACATATTCACCACAGATACTACGTTTCCCATAATGCCCGTGCATCTTTACAAATGCTTGAAGGCTGTCTGTCAGTGCCAGTTTTTTTTTTTTTGTGGGGTAATGGACTTACATAAATATTTTTAAGAAAGTCAGCCACTGCAAGCAAGGTAATGATAGCTCAAGTTCATTTTATTTATTTCAGTTAAGCAAAACGGTCTGAATACTTATGACCATGTGATATTTCAGTTTTCAGTTTTTCCTTTTAAATAAATTTACAAAAAGTTTTACGTCTGGTTTTTTTCTGTCACGATGGGATTCTGAGTGTACATTAATGAGTAATAAAATGAACTTTTTTGATTTTAGCAAATGGCTGCAGTGAAACAAAGAGTGAAAAAATGAAAGGGGTTTGAATACTTTCTGCACCCAGTCTATATGTTTAGGCAATGCAATAAATAAAAATAGATGGCAACAAAATAAAGCAGAGACCAACTATTTTTATTCACATGGGCTATTTTATTCTCTGTAATGGTTACAGGTTTCTAAAGAAGTGATTGGCTTCTACGACTCTGTGTATGACGTTGCTGTCAATCCGCTTAATGCCAAGAACCAGGAAGCAGCCAAAGTGATCAAGGTCTTCCATGAGTCTGTGAGTCCTCCCTATCTACTGTTTGGTTTAGACCTTGTTACTCTGTTCACACACTGTGCCTCATGGTCTTATGTTAACCCAAACATTAATGTGCATTTCTGCATTTTAGCTCGAATGCTGTGGCAAGGATGGATTGATCTCGACTGGCCTTGGCATATTCACTGATGCATGTCCCAAATCAGCTGTTTTTCAAGTGGTAAGTGGCTTTGGGGCTTCTCTTAATATTATCACTTTGTAGCTATAAGATCATGATGTGGTTCACTGAGTTATTGCTTAATTAGTTGAGTCAATTTGAGCTGCCAAATTATTCTTTTATATGAAATGATTTGAACTTTTAGTAAGTATATTATTTCATCATTTGCCTAAGAAAACATGACGAGACTACAAGGTTTATTTGTTTTGTTTCGTTTTGAAATGATAGACTTTAACATATATTTTAAAAAGCGAATTATTCTCACATTAACAGTGATTATTCTGATTTTTATTACCATAAACATTTTTTTTGTGTTCAAGTTTTTTTGACATTTTATCAAGGTTTATACTTTTGCCATGCATGCCACTGTCACTTCCAGCATTTCAGGTTCCATATCTGACTTTCACACAAACCCTTGCCCCATTCACATGGTGACGGCGACGCATTATTCCTCTCACCTGTCCCACATTTCTTTTCACCTTTATTTGTGAGCTGAATTCAAGACTTTGTTCCCTATGCTTCCCATTATTTTACTCTGTGTTTGTGTCTGATCTATGGCCCATCTGACAGTGGCCTCAATGTCAACAAAACAATCTGTACTTAGATTTGTGTAAAATAGTAAACAATCCTTTCTCTTTTCAGAGCTGTCACACCAAAATCAAAGAGCTCTTCAATGAGAAGGTCTATCTAATTGGCATTGTTGCATTGGTTGTTGCTGTTATCATGGTAAGTTTAAGGCTTTGTGTGTGTGTGTGTGTGTGTGTGTGTGTGTGTGTGTGTGGGTGGGTGTGTGTGTGGGTGTGTGTGTGTGGGTGTGTGTGTGTGTCACCGGTCTTTTCCTTACATTATCCAGCACACATCACTCAAGACACATGCATCACTGTCTGTGCCACAGTACAGCTTCTGTTAAATATGTATTTATGTGCATTATCAGATTCCTATAGTAAAGTTTAAATATCGTAATTCAGATCATTGTAAAATGGGGACTACCTGTCCACAACAATATGAACTAGTCATGAAGCATGGAGTGGTCATTACAATAAATGCAGTATGAAATAGCTTTTCCCTTGCTCAAAGCCTTTAAACTTGTAGACAGCTTTTCCAGAAAGAAGGGTCAATATTTTTCCACTCAATGGTAATAGCTTGAGTTGATGAATAATTGGAAAACATTTCCTGGGTAGTGTGTGTATGATATGGTATCAAATATTCTCTATTCGCTAAAATATGAGGCTGATGAACTTGTTCTCAAGTCACACGTCTTAGTGGGCAGGAACATTGTCTTGTTGAAAGCTGATGTTTGGTCATTTTTCTTTGGAAAACTTTTCAGCTGTGGTAGCTTGTGTGTGCATTAATCAAAAGAAATACATCCAGATGTTTGCAGATTACTTGGCTCGAGCAACAACTATATCTTCAGTCCATTTATGAGCAGACTGCTTTAGGCTCACAGTAAACACTTGTTCCAGTTCCTGTTCTCCACACAGACTGTAACTCTTTAATGTCAAGATGTGGCGGGACAGTGAGTGGCAGTTATGTGGTCACCTCACAGCTTCAGTCCCCTTCATTTACTTTCACATCAAAATGTCCAGAAAAAAAAAAACGTTTGTACTAGGCTTTCTAGGCTAGGCTAGACCTTATCAAGAATCAACTAATCAACCAAGAATCCACTAATAATATACTACATAAATACACATTCAGCAGAAACTGTACACTGAATTTTGAATTTTACCAGGCAAGTGATACGCAGTTTACACAATGTTCCACTCGGATGAGGAAGTCAGCAGTGCGTGACGTAGGGAGTCACGTGGTTGGAGTGATGAGCACTGGAAAATCATTGATTTATGAAATACTTCATTCTGAGTTAAGCTTGGTGTTTATAGTTTTGCCTGTACTTTAATGTAAATGATTAAGCATGTTTAAGGTACATGTTCACTTCAGTACTGACCAGCACATAAAACTGTGTGACTTGGGGAATCTTGTGATAGTGTAATGAGCGATGAGCTCTACAATATTTTAACTCCTAGATTTCCCTCATTTAGCCTCATTGCATAAAACAGGGGTTTAAAATGCTATCATTTTATTTTCCACTGTATTTTCAGACCATGAGACTACAGAATTAAAGCTCATTGTTCAGCTGCTGGAGACCTTACAAACTCTACTAGAGAAAAACCTTCTCAGACCTGTCTAAATTGGACACTTTTACAGTTTTATTTATGCAGAATATTTACATGATTTATTGACACATTGTAAGAGCGTGTTTTAACACCAAAAGAAAACGAATGGGAGAGAGAACCCGATAATATGCAACAGCCAAGCCATGAATCAAGTGAGGTATCTATCCATGTAAAGAATTTGATTTGGATTACTTGTCTTTTGTAACCTTATAAAAAAGATTGCAAAGAATATAAAGAACAAAAACATCTGTCTTTAAAGCTAGCTGGAACCAGTCGTTATATACTACTCACAAAAATTGGGGGAATACGGATTAAATGAATTTTCCTCTAATTTTTTGAGCAGTATAGATTATGGCTGAACCGTAAAATGTCTTTAATCCACTTACGAGCAAACTGAGGGAATGTTGGCAGAAAACGTGATTCCGGTCCAGCTCATGTTCTCCACCAGGACCACAAGCTTCTTCCACTTGGTAGAAGGTTTAGGATCCCTTGGTGCAGCCTTAATAGGTTCAGGCCGAGTTTTGTGCCAACAACAACTCAAACTCTTTCATTTCCAAGAGTGGTAATGCATTAGTACAGCTTAATGGTGTTTTATGCATTATTCTAAAAATATTTGCATGTACGTCATTTTTTTGTAATGTTAGCAGGTATTGTGGCAGTATGTATTCAGTTCTTATGATACAGTTGGGTTGACTAGCAGGCAAAGATAAGATGGATTTGGAAGGAAGAGTGAAAGAGGAAGGATGATTATGTTTGGACTTTTATCCTATCATCATCATCCAAACCAAACGCAACAGAAACCTCACCTCGTCAGAGCTGGGATACGAACCAGAGTGGCTTAGTGGTAGAGTAACTCACAGTGGTTCGTATTCCACCTCTGACGAGGACAAGGTAATTTTTGTTCAGCCTTGTGGAAAATGGTCTAATACAAAAGATATTTCAAGTACAACACAATGCAGATTAACAATGTTAAAGCTGATTGGCAATACTATGCTGGGTAATGTCTGATCCATCCATCCATTATCTTCTGCTTAATCCACGGTGCCCACCCAGCAGCTCCAGCACGCAAGGGTAGGAACAACTCCAAACAGGACACCGATCCATTGTAGGGAACACACGCACAGTCACACACTAAGAGCCACTTTAGAGGTGCCGATTAACCTAACATGCGTGTCTTTGGGCTGTGGGAGGAAACCGGAGTACCCACGCAGTGAGTAAAAGCACACAGACACAGGGCCACTCCACTAATGTCTGATCATTATCAGAAAGTTGTCTAGTTATTCCACTATCATGTATTTGATGTGGTGAGTGCCTCCAGTTTACAACCCAGATCATCAATGTGAACCCAGTACTCAAACTCTTATAGAATCATCACACGTTTCAACATCCTGATCTTGCTTGCACAGAGTCACCTTGGTTACTGTCCATATGTGATGATCATTGAGTACTCAGAGCATCTGATACACAGAAATTGGTCCAACGGTTGAACATTTCTAAATGTTATATTTCCCCCAAAATCATTATTATCACAAATGAAATGTGTAAAGGAATATGCTTAGAAGAAATACATGTGGGATCCTGGGCTGAGTATCGACCGTGTAGTCCTGAGGTAACACTAGTACATTTAATTAAACACTAGTACATAAGTAATAATTAAAAAGTTATTTTCTTCAATATTTTATTGCCTTAATGCAAGAATTTCCAATGTGGAGCGGTCTGGGTCCTTTCTGTGTGGAGTCTACTTCTCCCTGCATCTGTGTGGGTTTACTCTGGGTACTCCGGTTTCCTCATTCAGTCCAAAGACATGTATATTAGGTTTATTGGTGCGTCTAAAGTGTCCCTAGTGTGAATGTGTGTGTCCTATGACAGACTGGGTTTTGGTCCTCCCAAGGTTTCTACCTATGATATACCTATACCTACCTATACACATAGGGTATTTTTCCTTTCCACTGTCAATATAGGCTTCCTCAGTTAGGGCTTTGGGCCTAGATGGTTTTAAACTGCTTTGATACAATGGCAAAAAGCGATATAGAAAGTGACCATGACAAATGTTTTGCATTAGCTGTATTGTATTAAAAACTGTATTTTTAATAAAAACTTTATCTGATAACTTGTCTTAATTTCTTTTGTTGACAGATCTTTGAGATGATCTTTAGCATGGTGCTCTGCTGCGTCATCCGAAACAGTCCTGTGTACTGAAAGCTGATTGGGCAAAGCAGGCTGTGGGGGTGTGGGGTTCCAAGATACCACCCTATGATATGAAGGATACCTACTTTCCTGATTCGTTTTGTATCTATTCTAATTTCATAATGTAGTCGGTTTGTCAGGATTTTATGCCTTGTGTTTTGTGTTTTTCTTGCTAATATAATGCTAGCCTGAGACGCACGTACATTCTGTAAAACCCTTATACACATATTGGATATGGAAACACACACATTGGCCTTTTAGGTCTTTATTTCTTTAGTACTTTACTGTATTATTATTATTACTTTTTTTCTTTTTTCTTTGAAAGAATCAGTATTAGTTTCTGATGTACGTACAAAAAACTGTATATATTTGCAGCTCTTTGACTTGTAGCATGGATATTGTACTGAACAGCCCTGTTTGACCCAAATTTGTGCTTGTGTGTGTGCTCTTGAGAAGTCAACCACTAAGAATCTATTAATTACGCGAAACAAGGTCAGCATGTAAAGCTAAAATGAACTGTCATCCTTGTACTTGGTATAGCCTGAATACTACATGTGTGGCCTTAGCTTTCTCTGTACTAGCCTAATACAAGCATGCCCGTGTTCTGAGGTCCTATCTAGTTCTAACAATCTGTAACACGTTTTAGTAGTGTTTGCTCGCATGCTCTTTGCCGAGGCAGACTGGACACCAGCAGGATCATTTGCGCAGCCTTGCCATCCATGCTGACGTTCCTCTGACCTTGGACTAACCCAAGCCAAAGCTCTTATATGCACCTCCCAGCCTTATTACCTGAATGTCTCACCTAACCCACAACAAAAACAGAGACTGCATTGTTTAGAATGTGCTATTGAATCCTGGTGGAATTTCCCACTCCTTTATTATGCTCTATATTCTGTATCCATGCAATGAAAGAAAGACTACAGTGTTGTTTTTTTATCTTTTCTCAGATCTTCATAGTGACTCCTTTTAGAAAAACTTGAAATGCTGGACAGTGTAATAGCTGTAATATGTCATAAAATAGCTGTACTGTACGAGTGTACTGTAAGGCTCTGGTGTGCGATTGTGCTTGACATGTTAAACGTGATCACCATAGGAAAACATGCAGCTCAAATCAATCTGACTACCAGTGCCAGGAACCCTAGTTCCTGCATTTCCATTACCGTCCACCAGGTGTCGCCAAATGCAATTAATCATTTCTTTAAAAAAAACACAACCTCCAGAGTGTCTCACTCAATGCATTCCTGATGTTTCAGTGCCTTTAGGAAAAACACCTACGTTGTATTAACTAAAATATTATCATACATCCTTGTAATCGTCTACATACAACCTAACCGCCCCCCCCCACACACAATATACAATTTCCCCATATGTACAACCTGCAACCATGTCTTCTTAACACAATGCCTATGCTGATATGCTGAGAAGTGTCTTGTAATATGTACAGCCTATATATTATTGTACTAATGACTATGTAAAGCATTGTTAAATATGAGGACTGAGATTTCAGTGAAAATCAGCCTGGGATCCTCACTGAACATTGTAGGCTTAAGACTACAGCTGAATGATCGCAGAAAATGATGGATTCACAATAATGATTGTGTCAAATCAGGCTGACTACTATCACTCAAATCTTTGTCCTCATTCACAAGTTTTTGTTCCCAAAGTACTTCGGGATTAAATGTATTTTACAAATAACACACGTTTTTGTCATTATCCCAAGTATCTCAGGATGTAGTTGTGATATAAACTGTTCAGAAAATAGGGGAAATTTCCCCTAACTTCTGTATAATATATAAACTAGAATCATTTGGGGGTGGGGGTGATGGGGGACTTGCACTTTTTTTTAAAGGCAGGTTTGGTCCATTGTTGTTTTCCCACCCAAACATTGTTACAACATATTCAGTGGAGACAGATCAAGCACTAGTCTTCTTCTTTCCTCGTGGTTCAAGTTCCACTTGATGCGGGATCCGCTCATGCTCACGAAGACGCGAAGAGGGAATCGCCTGTCATCAAAGAGACACTTATTTAGAGACCAATTTAGAGACACTAATTAACCTAACACGCATGTATTTGGACTGTGGGAGGAAACCGGAGTACCCGGAGTAAACCCACTAGGACAAGGGGAGGACCCAGGCCGCTCCATCCTGGGATTGAACCCAGGACCTTCTTGCTGTGAGGCAGCGGTGCTACCCACCGAACCACCATGCTGCCCACAGATCAAGCACTACTACCAAGCGGAAAGCTCGTTTCCCTTTAGACTGCCCACAAGCTCATCGATTGGCTGTCCCCTCAGTCACTCAATCTGGTTGTATACAAGCTCTGGACTTGCAGACCGTTGTTTTGCAACTAAATTGGTCTTGGTCAGGAGTCCGTGTTTACCTGCAATTGTACATTGTTTGCCTGTAAGTTTAAAAAAATGTCAAAATATTTCTGAATGTGTGCTTTAAATTAGGTCTACTGACCATACTTTCCAAAAATAAGTATAAAATTGGTGGTAATGAGTTGGAGCGAAGTTGACTAGCAAGGTGAAACAGAATTTGGTGATAATATTATGCTAGATGCTTTACAAAAAGTCAAACCAAGTAAAGTAACAAATAAAGTAACAATAAAAAAGTATAAGTACTACAAGAAAACACAATGAACTAAAAGAGTTTGAGTTTTATTAAATATTTTTTTGTATGAAATTTCTGACTGTGACAACTTTGTATATAAAAGCTTTTAAGCTGTAGTTTTATACATATTTTAAACTTCATATTGCTTTGAGGTCTAGGGTAAATATCCATGGCACTGCTGAAACAGGAAATTAATATTGCATTTAGTGTGTTGGGTTTCACATTTGTTTTGTGTATATATAATATAAATGCTCAAATAGTTTATGCGGATACATTGCCATTAAAAAATAAAAAAATACACTACTTTGTAGTTTGAATCTATTCTGAATGGATTCATTCATTCATTATCTTCCACCTAATCCACTTGGGGTCGCGGGTCATCCGGTGCCTACCCGGCAACTCTGGGCGCAAGGGCAGGAACAACCCTAGATGGGGCACGAATCTATTGAAGGGCACATACACGGTCATACACTAAGGGCCACTTTAGAGACACCAATTAACCTAAGACACGTCTTTGGACTGTGAGAGGAAACCAGAGTACCTGGAGTAAACCCACACAGACGGGGAGGACATGCTGACTCCACACAGAAAGGACCCATGTCGCTCTACCCTGGGATTGAACCCATGACCTTCTTGCTGTGAAGCAGCGGTGCTACCCACCGAGCCACCGTGCTGGCCGTTCTGAATATTTATTGATATTTAAATCATATCATGTTGGCTTGTCTTTAACTAGTTTTTGGTACAGCCAATAAAATATGCCAGTTTTCTCCAAATCATATCTGAAGTTTAGTATGATCAGGGCAAACCTGAACATCTTTCTCTCTTTCTGTTTCTACATTCAGGTCTAGCTGCAAGGTCAACTATAACCACCAGGGGGAGGCATGAGTGCGCTATTTGTATTTGGCGTGTTCCATTGTGGTCAGACATAAAGCTCTCAGTTTAAATGCAGTGTACATGAGGTGGAAAACCTAAAATGATCAAGTCTTTGGTGGTTAGGTATTTTTAGAAGGACATAAAAAAGAAAGACCTTACTGTTTCCACGCCAGTTATTCAGTCTGAGAACCGTGGCCTGCTGGTTCTTGCATTCTCAAGACACTTAGCTGAGTGTATCTGACTTTACAGTTAATTGTAAAAATGTAATATAATATAATATTATGTAATATTATGCAATGTATAATACAAAAAAGAAATACAACTGTAGCATATAAGTTTACAAACAATAGTTTACATCATTAAAATATTGAATAAAATACCGTACAGATATGGGAATCATTTAGTCCAGCACACAGACTCGCTGTAGGATGTCATGAAAAGTTTTGGTGGCATGGCATGCTTTGTCAACCGATAATGGAGGGAGTTACGGTACTCTGATGTGGTCTGATTATAAACAGGGTGGTACTGTTAAATTTTGTTTGCATTGAGCACCAAAATACATACACAACCTTAACAAATAAATGAATTTCTTTCATAATAGCATACATTATTGCTAACCTTTTCAATCTATTCCAATCACACTTCATATTTCCAGAACATACATTATTCTGCTATGTGATGTAATACTGTTATATTTGCAATAGTCTTCACATCCGTACTGCATCCAGCATTACAGGAAGTTGAAGCTCAGTATTTTTCAGGCCGTTTGTTTAACATCATGGCTTTGAACATTTCCACTGAAAGAGATTCTCAGGGTAATGAATCACATTGAGGTTTTGTTACGAACAGTGAATTGTGACCATCAGGGTAATTAGACACATTTATGTGCTGGGCGTGTCTGACCTAACAGTCAAGTCCAGGGCTCCACACAGCTGCCCCTTTTTATTGTTTATTTTTTCTCAGTCCTTTTGCAACACAAGACGACGATAAAACACTTAGCAAGCTCTGTCTCATTTGGGGTCTGCAAAAGCTAAAAAAGGCTCATAGTTGGACACAAAACCTAATTTATAAAAGGTCAAATTTATTGCATGTCTTCTTGTAGCTGTACTTATTAAAATATGACTACATATTGGATTAGATTACTAGATTCTTTTTAGTACTTTTGAAACAAAGCGTGTTGTCGAGCCAATCGCATGATCAGAAATATAGAGGATAATGAGACCTACGGGGTGGGTTGTGAGTTATCTGGCTTGCTATGTGCTAGTTTTACCTGTTATTGTTGAGGTGCTTTGTACTAGTAAATAAACAGCTGAGGATATAATGATGCAAATAGAGACTCCACTACTGAAATCCCATTGCACATGTGACCATGTAGCTGTTTCAGTATCCCGGGATAAAATGGGTATAATCATCTTTGTGCTTTTTTTCCTTGTGACATGTTGCACACACCTGTGTAACACATACTATATTCCACTGGTACAGGCAGAATTTTGTACCTTGCTTTAAATTTACATGAATGGTCATGTTTTTTTTTTGGCTTTTGCCTCTTTGGTTTTGCACTGGACCTAAACTAGTAGATTTTAATACAGATAGTGTTCCATTTCTTTTTAGGAAATTAGCTCCAGGGCAAATCTAAAGATGCAAACGGCGGAAAGCAAACATGTCTCGACTGAAAATGCACTATGGCCGAAGTATTGCAATGAAACAACGTTGTGATATCAGTATAAGATTGGATTTCTTACAGACATCCTCCTCCACTTTCAACATCAGGAGGGTTTCTACAAGATTTCTCGAAAAGAGTTCGTCAAAGCCCTTATCTTCTAGGATTAATTGGAGATAGGTGGGTAGGAGGGATGAGGTAATCCTGTTTCGGGCGGGTATGGCTGAGTTCCTGAGTTTCACCCCGTTCGAAAAGGAATCATCTCAGAAACAAAGCAAAGAGAAACAAAACAGATGGACTCAAGTATGGGGGGTGGGGTTTGGAGGTCATTCCAAGGTTCAAGATAAAAATTAATATTTATTTATATTTATTTATTTTTAACAAAACAACGGGCAGTTGTTCAATCTGAAAATGTATAAAATGTTAAAATATAAAAAATATTTCACAAACATAATAGAAACAGGGAAAAGGGTTTTCATTCAAATTAACAACAATGTTTTAGTGTTAATTTCATTATTTAGCTCCATAGCGTTTCATCCATCTGTGCTTTCACCTCATGTCCCTGTAAACCACTGCAGGGGTGCATAGCTCACAGGGTTGCCAGATCAATGTTCTATGCGGAACAAATTACCCCCGAATAAAATATTCCCTAATTTTTACAAGCAGTGTATTTACACTTCCTCGTTTTTCTCCACTGATGCATTAGAATAAATGGTGTATTAAAAAAAATATACATTTTAAATACAGTACAAGTATGCCACCATAGGAGTGTATATCAGTATTTATAAAAATCAACATGTACACAGATAAGGTAATACATAATCAGCATATCAGCTTTTTATAATAGGTTACGTGTTTTCACTCATTTTCAAATAATTTTACAACGTTATAAATTGACATTTTAATTATTGTTGCCTTATTACAGGCATTAAATACTTATTGACTGGGGAAAATGATTTAAATTATTGCTATTCGTTATACCAAGGAACAATTTACAATTGCTTATTCAGATTTCACTGTGTTCAAAAATTGAAAACAATGTTGGGTTGTTAGACAGATACCTTGTACAGTATATCATGCAGGTTCAAAATCTGCCTTAATTTTACATCTGCTTTCATTTTTGCGTTACTTTTGTGCTGTATATATTCTAAAACCTTGAGCAAAAAAACTGCTGGACAAGTATCTCAACAAGATGGGGCCCCCATTAGGGAGGGTTGTTTAGATGTCATTGTACATTGTTGTTGGAGGATTTAGAGGGGTTATCTACATTTGTGTAGGTTTAAGTCTTTAGACTTTAGGGGCCCCTTTATTGCTTTGCCTACCCTATACACACATTTATTTGACTCTATTATGATGTACATACTGCAATTTTGAGGCAGATTAATTAATACCAATGCTCAACATTTGTAGGGGACCTTGTACCATTTTCAGTAATGTGGCACTATTTCTTCATATTCATCAATATCCTCTTGGGCTATTGTGATTTGTTTGGACAGGACAAAAACCTAGTGATGATTGATATGACCTGTCAGAGGCATAGGCCTCCAAGGTTATGAACCCTGGGGCAATAGAGGTTGAAAGCTCCAGAGACTGACTTATCCAAAAAATCAGTAAAACACTAAACCAAATCTGCTGTTGGCTGATGAAGAAATTACACAGACTATAGTAACAATGTAATGACCACATGTTCTGTCACACGAATTAATGGTACCAACAAGAAAAGAAAAAAACACACAATTCAAGTAACAATAATCTGTTATTAGCTGGAATATCCTGTTCATTGTCATTTAACATCCGAATTAGGCTTAATCTGTCTCGGCACACAAGAGATCTTACTCTGTTGTTTACAACCAACTTTGAACAAAATAACTATGTATAAAACAATGCGGACATTGGTGGTATCACAGTGCCTGCATGTCTGTGTTTGTGCTTTTAGTTTTGCACTTTGCTTTTGTGTCTCTTGAACATACCTACTATAACTATCCTGCCTAATTTCCAAGTCAAACATATCTGGAAAAGCTGCCAGTGCAGATCTTTTGAATACAAGCTGCAAGCTGTCAGTCACAGTCCGGATATACTGTAGATCCAGAATTGTGTTTTAACCTGAAGTGGTTTTTGAATAGCTGTTTTTAAATATAAATCAATTATTTGTCATAGTAAACATGATTATATTACTATATTATTATTATTATTATTATTGTTGTTGTTGTTGTTATTGTTATTATTATTAATCATAATAAATAATTAGTAGTAGTAGTTGTAATACTAATACAATATCGAACTGATGATACAAATAAATAAGTAAATAAATATTACTACTACTCCTAATAATCATAACTGTAAGAAAATTCATTATAATTACTTAGATTTAAGGAGGATACAACCCCCTTCCAGCTCTTGTTGATTTTAGGAACATTGCAAAATTGCTGTTTATTTCCTCTTGGATTATAAAACAGTAAGACATTTATGAAATTAAAATAGTTTAAAGACTGTAAGGAGTTAAAAAGGGCAGTGGTTAGACTATGAGCTGGTTTGTATTTAACTGGGTGGGGCCAAATCCTTTATCTTCCTGGGAGTGTTGGACAATTCGGGCCAATCTGGCAACCCAGACTCGGTGCACGGTGCTGTTTGTACCGAATTGCAGAATGAATTGAAGCTGCAGCCTGGCAGCGTCGTTCAAGTTTCCACTTATTCTGGTTAACTTCCCCGCGCATTTAGTGGGATTTAAAAGCAAACCAGCTCTCAACGGACTGTGGTTCTTTTGGAAAAGTTTGTGTATATTCCGTAGTATTGGTGCATTTGGATTAGGCGTTTTTGGAAATGAGCTCCGGTGAAGGTCTGTTCTACTCGGCTTTACAGCCGCACACGGCTGTGAGTACATACGCGGTACCGAATGACAGTGACCTTTCTGCGGAGCGACACAGCAAGGAGAAGCGCGTCCAGCAACAAGTCCAGCAGAGGCTCGCCGAGAGAGCTTCATCAGGTGAGTGAATAACAGAGGAGCAGGGGAATATCGATTACTTACAGTGGGCAGAACTGAACGAACATTTCCAGTGTTTGATTTGCACCCCACTGTTACACTTAAGTGACTTTATTATCAGTATTAAAAACAAAACTATACACGATCACATGGCATATCGTTTTATCGTACCATATTTTCTTAGTTTATCGTTTAACAGAGGAAAATGTCTCCTTTTTTAAGAAGAAATTATTTTTTTATCAGTAAAGAGTAATGCCCTTACTTATTGTCACTTACAGTTACGTTTCTCTGACTTTAACACCTGCAAACTATCTAAAATCACAAGAATAAGGTGCAGTTTAAGATAGGAAATGGTATCATCCATGTATTATTATTGAATTTAGCCAGGTTTTATACAGTTAAATAACCCATGTCTCCTATGTTTTAGAGAAGAAAATATGCAGTTAGGTAGCACAGAGATTTTAACTTACAGTTATAGACCGTAATTATGTGGACCTACTATTTAGATATTATCAAAATAAGATACAGGTAAAGTGTAATATCATAGTTCCATAAAGGTCTGAGTATAGGGTTAATGTGCTTATGTTTCTGTGGGAAAATGGAGGTAGTTTGATACTGGAAAGATCCTTTAACTCCAGTTATATACCTTAATTATGTCCGCCTACAATTCTACTCCTCTAACTGAAGGTACAACCCCAGTGACAAGTGTTAAAACCATATAATCTCTGTTCTGTATTTCTTTTCCTGTAGTAGTGCTGTTAAACAAATGTCAAATTGTATATTATATATTGTATCTCAAAAATATTTTAGTGAGTATTTTGGGCTCCTAATTTCCTAATTTGGTGAATTTGTGGTTGATTTGTAAATAACAATACCATGGACATAACAATATCACATTAATCTAAACAGCAAGTCGCAGGATAAGAGTTAATACCAATTGTTTATGTAGCTCCAGTTGGATGCAGTCGCTTTCTGCAAGAGTTAAACTAGTAGTCGAGTTTAAAAAATGACATTGTTTAGCTTTTCCTCTTAATATTTAGTCAAACTACCAGGGTAGTGTATGCAGTTTCCTTCTTTAGCATTGGTGACTTACTGTGCAGCAGTAACTGCAACTGTACATTTCCAGTAACTTTTAATCAGTCCTGCAGCTTTGAGGATTTTTCTTTAGAACAGTTTCCTCTCAAGAACTGCTCACATCAGGTCCTTCCACAACATTTCTGTTTGGTCAACTCTGGCTTTGCCAGTTTCAAAACATTAATTTAATTATTATTAACCATTTTAGGTAGAAAGACTTGTGCACTTAGGGTCATTGCCTTGCTGGACAACCCTCTTTCTAATGAGGCTTGATTCACGGACAGGTGTCCTGACATTTTCCTTCATATTTTGTTTGCAAACTCAGAATTCATTGTTCCATCAATGATGGCAAGCCAACCTTGTCCAGATGCAGCAAAATATGGCCAAAAAGGTTCTACCATTACCATAGTTCAAAGATGGCATAATTATATTATCCATGTGATATTTAGCAAACTGCAGATTCACACCATCGTTTGGTTAAGCAACCAGTTGCTTTTCCCTTGCAACCACGCAAACCATTGTTGTTCAGTGTTCTCCTCATGGGGGACTCATGAACATTAACTAACATTCTGTAGCTTAGACTTTACTTTGGGTTTTGGTGACTTTGCACGCCCTGCTCTTGCAAGGATTTTTATTGGATGACCACTGATAGGAAGGCCTTCAGAAACAATGCTTTTGAAACCCTAAAGGATTCACAATGAGTATCTGTTTTTTAGGAGTCGTTTCATGTCATAGCCTTATTTTCCTACACTCTGGCTCAAAACTAAAGACAAAAAGTGTAACTGGTCTGATCAGGGATTATTTTAAAAATGTGGTAAAATTCAATAATTCCAGTCACTACAGGCAAGTCTTTTTGTTCATTTGCAGTCTTTTCCATTCCATTATACAACACCAGGTGCCTTTGTGCTTGAAAGCGACGAGACCCTGAAAACCTAAAACATTTTAAACACGTTTTTGGTATACAAAGACTGTGTCTTAGTCTCAGGCTGGTGCAAATTCAGCTACTATGTGAATTGATGACACCATTTTATGGTGTGGTTTTTATGGTAGCGGTTATTCAAGGCTGGCTGAAATCCAGATGGTTTCCTACATACACGCATGACATGGGAGACAATGGCTTAATGGCTTCCATACTCTGTGTACTGTGACTGATATGAGGTCGGGCAGAATTTGCCGTGCCAGCTAGCCTTGTTAGCCGTTATGGCTTTAGTGGGTTTGTTTCCATCACAATGCATAAAATATTAATCTAGGTCAGGGTAATGTATGTTAGCCATTGTAGGTCCATGAAATGAACTTACAATAAGCTGTACATCGTCCCTGTCTGCATCATAGCCAGGTCATGGATAGAGGCAGATAAAGGTTGGCTACTGACTAGTCATGCAGAGAAAATTAAATTGTGTATTTTATGACAATTATAAGGAAGTGATAACCTGTCATTGCTTTACTTCTTAGGCATTTATGAACTGAGACCACAGTGAGATTACTGTGATCAGTTTCACTGTGCTTAAATGGAAATTTTATGGTTAAGCTCTTATGGGCGTGTGGATAACTGTTATCGGTATACAGGAAGTGTCTCGACTCATCAGACGCTGCACAAACACACAGTAAACCTTCTATAGGTGCAGCCTTCAGCATTGTCATTGTAACATAGAACGCATTGTGTGCTGTGCAAATATTTGGGAGAAAAACACACTGAAACAAAATAGAATGTGGAAAAGCAGGTGAAGGTACATCTAGCTATGTGACGTTTAATGTTAAGCATCAAGAAACACTGTGCACTGGTGTGAAGGAAAAATATTACATTTACAGTGCCTTGCGAAAGTATTCACCCCCTTGGATTTTTCCCTATTTTACTACATTACAACCTGTATGTATTTTTTT
>JAUZST010081779.1:0-20462 GCA_034779995.1 Parotocinclus haroldoi | reverse complement strand
AGGTCAGGGCTCTGGCTGGGCCAGTCAAGAATGGTCACATAGTTGTTCTGAAGCCACTCCTTTGTTATTTTAGCTGTTTGTTTAGGGTCATTGTCTTGTTGGAAGTTAAACCTTCTGCCCAGTCAGAGGTCCTGAGTACTCTGGAAGAGGTTTTCTTCCTGGATATGTCTGTACTTGGCCACATTCATCTTTCCTTCAATTGCAACCAGTCGTCCTATTCCTGTAGCTGAAAAACACCCCTATAGCATGATGCTGCCACCACCATGTTTCACTGCTGGGATTGTATAGGGCAGGAGATGAGCAGTGCCTGGTTTTCTCCACACATACCGCTTAGAATCAACACCAGATAATCTTATTTCTCATAGTCTGGGAGTCTTTAATGTGTTTTTTGGCAAATTCTATGCAGGCTTTCATATGTCTTGCACTGAGGAAAGACTTCCGTCTGGCCATAAAGCCCCGACCGGTGGAGGCCTGCAGTGATAGTTTAGACTAGTTTAGTTAGACTTTGTGAGACATCCTCCCATCTCCCTACTGCATCTCTGGAGCTCAGCCCAACTTCAATTAAACACAGCTGGACTCCAATGAAAGAGTAAAACCATCTCAAGAAGAATAAGAAGAAATGGACAGCTTGTGAGTTACATATGAGTGTCACAGCAAAGAGTCTGAATACTTATGACCATGTGATATTTCAGTTTTTCTTTTTTTTAAATAAATTTACAAAAATATCTACGTCTGTTTTTTCTGTCAAAATGGGATGCTGAGTGTACATTAATTACACTGTACATTAAATAAAATGAACTTTTTTGATTTTAGAAAATGGCTGCAATGAAACAAAAAGTGAAACGTTTAAAGGGGTCTGACCTTGTGTACCCACTGTACTGTATAAAGTTTGTCAAAAAAGTCACGTATTTCAATAATAATGTATAAAAAAGTCACATTGCAAGTGATTTAAAAATGTATTTACTAGTTAAGCACAGCTGACCAACTGTACTAATTAAAATGTGTGGCTGTTTCTGTAAAAGCAGAACTTTAGGCAGTTTGCTGCTCAATAACTAAAGGGTTATAAAACCATTCCCGAAAAACGCTAAACCTTTCCCTCTGCAGTGAGAAAGATTATTAAGAAAAATATTCAAGACAGTCTTTCTGGGGGTAGTTACAATAACACAGTTCATCCCAATGTCAGACTGTCTAGAAATCAAAGATCTAGGGATGCATACCATGCATATGAATATGATATTGACTATCAGAAATAAACTAAGGTTATCTGGATTCATAAAACGGAAGGCAGGAGGCAGGAGGAAGAAGGTTCTGGTCTTTCCAAAGCTACAATCGTTATCAGAGATCCATCTGAACAAATCAACAGTTCTGGATCAATGTCATTTGAACATATAACATGAAGCTAAATGTGAATATGGTGGATATTTAAATATATATATAAGATATCTATCACTACAAACACCTCAACCAAATCACTGGTAAAAATGATTACAAACTGTTAGCACTCGTGCTGTGAGCCTGTTTCCGTTTTTCGCCTCGGTTTATTATTTTTTTCCCGATCCCTTAGTGTTTTGTTTCCGTTTCTCCTTCAGGTTTCGTATGACGTTTGTTTTTCATTTACCGGGGCGATCTATTGGTTGGTTTCTTTTGTCACGCACCTGTTTTCATTTCAGTTAATTATTTTCTGATTATTTAAGTCCGGAAATCACGTTAGTGCTCATTACGCTGATGTGGTTGTGGCTCGGAGAGCCTGCGTCTGGATGGAGGGGTCGCCTCCAGACCTCGGCAAGGTGCCGCCCTAGGATCGCTAATGGAGGCCACCCCCGGATCCACGGCCGTATCTGGCCATGACTTGACTCTCGGCTGTAAAGGGCAGCCCCTGGATCCTCGGCCATCAATTGCCGTCCCTGGATCCCCGGTTCTCGAAAGCCGCCTTTAGTATTTCTCCCCGTTTTTGTCCTTTTACTTTCTTTTTGTTCAGGCTATTTTTAGTTTCGGTTTCTGTCATTATTTGAGCCCATTCAGGGTCCCCCGGCTCCCTAGCCGTTTTGGCATCTATGCCGTAAGGCGGACACTCGGCACGGAGCCGTTATGGCTGTACCGCGGCCTCGTGGACCATCGACGCCCCAGCTCGTCCGTGGACCCCTGGCACCTTGTTGTCCTGTGGACTCTCAGCTCTTCAGCTACCCAGAGGATCTCCAGCATCCAGGCTGTTCGCGGACCCCTGGACCTTCGGCTGTCTGTGGGTCCTACGGCCCCCACGGCGGGACTCTGGACTCTCGGCTCGGTAGCCCATACCACACTCCCGCATGGGACTTTTCGTTTAAAATGCCTGACTTACGCTGTTTAATAAATGTTCTTTTGTTTCCCCTCATTCGTTGTCTGTCTGTGAATACTGCATTCTGGGCTCTGACCTTTAAAACCCAGTAGGGATCCTGGGGATTTAACAAGACCAGGAATGGGATGGGATGCCTTATCGTAACAAAAACGTGTCATAAAAAAAAAACATTCTTTCATTTCCTACTTGGGAAAGAAACAGCAAATTGGCACAAATGTAAAAACAAAACAATAAGCGAAGAATCAAACAGAAAATTAAAGCCACTGTTATGTTAACCTGCAAACTGCAAACACAGAAAAATACTGAGTAGACTCACGGATGATTGCTTCATTATGGCCCTGGATGAAAACATTAAACGAAAAGTATGTTTACTAGATCAGAATACACACCACACACCATCTCAGGTCTGAAAGGAACAAGTCAGAACGCTAGTCTGTAGTAATAAATGTGTGTGGCACGATTTGGCAGTGCTTAGTGCTGTTCCCTCACAGCTAGATAGATTCTGTCTATATTCTATAGATAGTTTCATCCCACGTTCAAACAACATGAGTCAGCTTAATTGTTGTCTAAAGCGTAGTGCCCCAGTTTGAGTGTGTGTATGTGCTGGGCAATTAATTGGTGCCCAGTCTAGGGTCAATTCCCGCCTTGCCCCTGTGTTGCTGGTTAGTCTGTAATTTCCCACAACTCTGAGTAGGATCAAGTAGGTATAAAATCACTGAAAAAATGAAGTGGATTTCAAATGTAAATGGCAAATAATGCAAACTATAATAGCATTAGCGTGTGTGTGTGTGCGTGTGTGTGTGTGTGTGTGTAAATGTTTAAGCAGGGCTAATTCTTGGTTGATAACCACTATGTCTAAACAGCTTCATGTCTCTTTCTGTTTTTATTCCCCACTACTTCTGTGTAAAGTCCTTATAACAGACATCTACAGGTCCTTTTCCCCGTATACCAATTACTCAGTCCTTTCTTCATTTTTATGTTCCTTCTCTTGCTTCCTCTATCTCTGTTTCTCAAAGACAGTTATGTGTGCAGTCAGCAAAGCGTACAGACGGGACTGAAAAGATGGAAAGAGCTATTAAACCAGAACAGAGATGAATAAGAGGATGGCAGGATTAATGAGATGTGTGCAGTGCAAGGTCTTCATAAGGATAAAACACCCAGAGGAATTTCATTGCAAAACGAGAAGATTGCATGAGGCGTTGAACACGAGGAGAAACTGAGACAATTAGAGCAGTTGGATAGAGTCGTATGGATAGTGTCTTTAATACACACTTTTAGAAGAGACTATATTGAATATATGTATTACATTTGTACATGTAATGCAATCTCTCACTCTTTCTCCACTCTACCCCCCTCCTCCTTTTTTTCTCTCAGCAAGTCTGTGGCACATACTATAAAACAAAATCTAATATCGGCACAGCTGGGTAAAAAGTGTGCTGGGGGGCTTTGTGGGGTGAAGCACTACTCCTAATATTCAGTGGAAAAGACTCTGAGGTTTGGTCCTCACTATAACGCTCTCTTTCTCACTGAGCATGTGGTTATTTTTCAATCCATTTCTAGTTTCTGGGGATTTGAAGTATCCCCAGATGTGGAGGTGTGTTTGTGCGGAACTGTGTTTGTGATCTTGCTACAACTTAGCAGCTATGACTGCTAATATCTCAACTACACAGTTTGCACAGCGAGCCAAGCCTTGGACGGGCCCTGTCAGTTTCTTTATCTCAAGAGCACATCGCATTTTACCAGCCATTTAGCTGCTCTGGCACAGCATGGAGGCAAAGATTAAAACGACAGTTTCTAGCATGACTTCTTCAGAGACCATATTCTCATGTGTGCTTGGAAGGCAAACTCAGATGATTTGAAAAAATCTCTCAGGCTACTTCAAAAGTAGCCAGTGGAGTTACGTTTACAGTCTGAAAGACAGACTGCTAAGACTAATAGGTATTTTGCTATTAAGACTAAAAAAGATTTAAAAAAAACATATACTTATATCGAACTGCTCTGGTACAGCTACTCCACAGTTTGACCACCACTAGGTCTGGAACAAATACCATTTTCTGAGCTCCGGATATTTGTCACTGATTGGTAGTGAATATTAAAAGCTTCATGGAGTTTTTTTTTTTTTTTGGGGGGGGGGGGGGGGTAACTTTTCAATCAAAGCTACGAAAATTAGACAAATGTGGCAAATCAGCCATGCAGTGGCCCATTGCCCTGTTGTGCATCGATTAGCGTCTTGCTAATGAAGCTAGCGCTTGTTACCCTAAATAAAGTCTTTTGTTTTTGCCCGTTTCATTTCAAGGAAGTGCCTAATGTAGCCGAATCTATGGGTCATTGCATGACCTCTATGCTTTTTGTTATTTTATTTATCATGTTTGTATTATATTGGTATACAGCACGAAATACTGATACGCTTATATACCCTCACTCACATAAGGTGGCTGGTTCAAATCCCCCGGAAAGTTTCAAGCAACAGCAGGCCGTTTAATTTGTTAAGTTATCACAACGTAAAATCACCGTCGACTCCACAGTATGAAAACGTTGACTCCGTAACTCTACCATTTTACATTAAGTTAATTTAGCTCTGCCATCTGTAGGTACAAAGTGGTATTACAGTGGCTAATAAACACATATCATAGAGGAAAAAAATAATTCGAAATTCAAACCGAATACCTACCCGATGAACGAATACCCGAATATTAGTATCGAGCCCTAACCACAACAAACCACAACTGGAACCTTCTACCAGGACAAGTAATTCTGCCCATTTTTAGTAAGCTGAAAATGTTATTACAAAATGTTATTAAAAATTAAGACATACAGTCGCCATCAAAAGTCCTGAGAATGACCCAAATTTTGGTGTTCACAAAGTTTGCTGCATCAGTTTTATATGGGAATTTGTATTCATTTTAGATTGTGAAGAGTGAGCAGATGAATTGCAATTAATTGCAAATATTTCCCTGCCGTGAAAATGACCTCATCACAAAAATCACTACAATTCAGCCCTAGAAAATGGCCTGCTAACATCATTTCAGTGATGACCTTGTCAGCTCAGGAGATGTTTCAGTGAAACATGAGAACATGATTGCTGACATTCTGTCATGCCGAATAACCGATAGACTGGTTGGTTTTAAGTGATACTTTTCAGTTAAACATGTTTACAACATGCAAAAGGGTTTCCCTCTAAGACTGCACCCCGATCAATCATTTATTGAATCATTAAGAACTTCAGAGAGAGTGGTTCAATTGCAGTAAAGAAGGCTTCAGGTCGCCCAAGAAAGTCAAGGAAGCGTCAGGACCATCTCCTATAGAGGATGGAGCTATGAGATCGGGTCACCACTAGTGCAGAGCTTGCTTAGGAATGGCAGAGAGCGGGTGTGATTACATCTGAAAATACAGTTAGACAAAAGGCTTTTGGAGGATGGTTTATTATCGAGAATGGCAGCAAAGTAGCAACTTCTCTCCATAAAAGCATCATTTTCATTTTCAACATTCTGCAGGAAGTACAGGGATCTTGGACCGTTCAAAATTTTGCCTAAGAACACTGCCATGAATAAGGAGTGGTATAAAAACATTTCCCAAGTACTACCTCACCCAACAATCCAGAAGCAATATGGAGATGAACAATGCTTTTTTTCCAGCATGATTAATCACCATGACACATGGCAAAAGTGGTAACCAAGTGGCTCAGTGAACAAAACATTTTGGGTCAATGGCGAGGAAACTCCCAATAACGGTCAATGGTCAATCCTCAAAAAAAGGGTGGACAAACAAAAACCCAGAAACTGTAATCATCTACAAGCACTGATTAGGCAAGAATTTATCCTTTTATTCAAACAAGAATTAGCCCAGAAGCTAATATCCAGCATGGTGAGGGAAATTGCTGAAGTCTTCAAGAAGAAGTCAACACTTATTCAATATTTTGAAGTCTTTTCTCGAATGGGATGCATTTGTCAATAAAAAAAAATTGTATTGAATACTTATAATTGTACTTCATTATACCACATAAAAATCTGACAAAAGCTTTAAAAGAAAACTGAAGCAGCAACGTGCCATTCTCCAAACATTCGGCCACAACTTTAAAAAAGTACAATAATACTGTTGCCAGGATGGTTTCTAGAATCATTCTGCTGGAGAAGACAGAATTTAGAGGGGCTCATCTATACCCTTCTACATGATATTCAGTCACAGGAGCACAGCTAAACATTGAACAGGTTAAGTGATTTGAATCAGTGTTGCTTTGCCATATATAATAATGAAGAGCAAATTAATACTACAGATATTTTCCTGACTGCATTGTTTTAGTTTATGCTAATGTAACGGACACCATTAACTTAGCACTCTAATATGTTACTTTGTGTCATAGGGTTACGCGTGGCTCAGCGTCCGTCCAGTTTGAACAAATTGTGTTTATTTACGTCGCTATTTCGTGCTTTCTCATCAGTTAAGTTACACTGCTTGACAAATAACGCAGCGCAGACATTGTTTTGGATCCCTCTGGAGAATAAACTGGATGATTTAAAGATCTGGTCTATTTTACAGAGGTGGCTTATGGACAGCAGTTGAATGTTTTTGACGGAAACACTGTTTTCAGAAGCTTCAGAAGAAGGGTAAGAGCGGCAGCGGCGGTGTTTGCATTTATGTGAACAAAGGACGTTGTACAGACTCTGTCGTTGTTGATGCCCACTGCTCTGCTGATCTGGATTTTCTGATTATCGAGTGTAGACCCTTTTATCTACCACATGACTGGCTAAGAAAGATCTTCGTTCTGCTATTAGCAAATTGCAAACTTTGCACCCAGATGATGCGTTTATTGTTGCTGGGGATTTTAATCACAGTTTGAAATCTGGACAAAGTTTCTTCCTGCTTACAAAGCCACCTAGGACAGTCTGACCATCTTTCTTTGTGCGTGCTCTTTAAATACACACCACTTGTCAAATGTGTGAAACCCACAACAAGGCCTGTGAAGATCTGGATGAATTGGGGCTGACACCTTTCTACAGAACCAGTTCCAGCACACAGACTAGAATGTGTAGGCTGTTCAGGCCACCACAGACTCTCACATCAGCATTGACACCTACACTGACTCTGTCCTGAAACAAATCAACAGCTGTATGGACAAAAAGACAACTTACAAAACTACAAAAACCTTCCCAAATTAGAAACTATGGATTAACAGAGAGTTTCACCTCCTGCTCAGGGCGATAGATGCTGCCTTCAAGGTCTAGAGACCAGTTCAATCAGAGCCAACTTCAAAAGAGGCTTCGCCAAGGCTAAATACCAGTACTCACTGCGAATTGAAGATCACAACTCCTCTGACCTCCAGTGTACGTTGTAAAGCATCCAGACAATCACTGACTACAAGCAAACAAACATGGTGTCCCCTACCAACAGTGCTTCACTCCCTGATGAGCTCAACCACTTCTACGCCCGGTTCGATCAAGGAAACAATACAGTCAGAACAACTCTACCATATGGTGAGCATTCACTCGCACTCTCCAGCAAAGATGTCTACCTGACTCTAAGAAAGGTGAATGCACGTAAGGCTGCTGGTCCTGATAATGTACCTGGTCAGGTGCTTAGAGTCTGCGCTCTAAGGGGTCTTTACAGATATTTTCAACCTGTCACTGGCCCAAGTAGCTGTTCCATCTAGCTTAAAGACCACCGCCATTGTGCCAATGCCAAAGCATTCTACTTCCTCAGCCCTGAATGACTTCCACCCTGTCACACTCACCCCCAACTATATCCAAGTGCTTTGTAAGACTAGTTATTTCATAGCTGAAATCCTGTCTGCCTGCTACACTGGACCCTCATCAACTTGCATACCGGTCCAATAGGTCCACAGAGGGCACCATATCTACACCACCGCACTGTCACAAAGGGACTGTAGTAGCCTATATGTTAGAATGCTGTTCATTAACTTTAGTTCAACACCGTCATCCCCTTCAAGCTGATCACCTGAATCGGCCATCTTGTTATCAACTATTGATACCAAGAAAACTTTGTTTGAGAGGTCAAACATTTCCTGTGGTTCTTGACGAAGTTTGCACAGATTACAGCAGGGATTTTGGCTTACTCCTCCATACAAATCTGATCCACATCTTACAGGTTTCAGGGCTTGAATTTCAGCTCCCTCCAAAGATTTTCTATTGGGGTCAGGTCTGGAGACTGGACCTTGAACTATTTCTTAAAGAACAACTCCTTAGTTGCCCTGGCTGTGTGTTTCGGGTCATTGTCATGCTGGAAGTCCCACCCACAACCCATCTTCAATACTCTTACTGAGGGAAGGAGGTTGTAGACCAAATGACCCTATCCGGCCTCCCTTCAATACAGTGCAGTTGTCCTGTCCCCTTTGCAGAAAATCACCCCTAAAGTATGATATCTCCACCCCCATGCTTCACGATTGGGACAGTGTTCTCATCCCCCTTCTTCCTCCAAACAAGACGAGTGGAGTTCATACCAAAAAGCTCTACTTTGATCTCATCTGACACATAATCTTCTCCCATGCTTCCTAGTTCTGGGCTGATTTCTGTCCTTTCTCAGAATTATCCTTAACCTACGAGGTGAGATTTTGCATGGAGCCCCAGACCAAGGAAGACTGACAGTCATCCCGTGTTTCTTCCATTTTCGAATAATTGCACCAGCAGTTGTTGCCTTCTCATCAAGCTGCTTGCTCACCGTTCTGTAGCCCATCCCAGCCTTGTGCAGGTCTACAATTTTGTTCCTGTTGTCCTTGGACAGCTCTTTGGTCTTACTGATTCAGTGTGTGGACAGGTGTTTTTTATACAGGAAACAAGTTCAGAAAGGTGCATTTAATACAGCTAATGAGTGCAGAATAGGAGGGCTTTTCCTAATATTTTTTTTCTGTAAAACATAAGTCTGTGAGAGCCAGAATTCTTGCTGGTTGGTAGGTAGGTGATCGAATACTTATTTCATGCAATAAATGCAAATTCATTATTTAAAAATCATATGCTGTGATTTTCTGGATTTTGTTTCAAGACTCTGCCTAACTATTCTCACAGTTGAAGTGTACCTATGCTAAAAATGACAGACCTCTCAATTCTTTGTAGGTGGGAAAACTTTCAAAATCAGCAGTGTATCAAATACTTATTTTCCCTACTGTATTTCTGACTTAAAATCCTGTA
This sequence comes from Parotocinclus haroldoi, assembly GCA_034779995.1. Lineage (NCBI taxonomy): Eukaryota > Metazoa > Chordata > Actinopteri > Siluriformes > Loricariidae > Parotocinclus > Parotocinclus haroldoi. The sequence goes on along the minus strand of JAUZST010081779.1, from coordinate 10,988 downwards.
AGCCTGTAAAGTTCATGTTACTCAGTGCTCTAGTGGAGTGAGTAAGTAGGTATAAGTGTTATTGTTACCATGGTTACATGTTTTCAGCTATTTCTGACAAAGGTGTAGTTATTAAATACACACTGAGTCATTGTGATCAGTCTAGATGTTCTTCTAAAGTTCTCATACTTAGAAAAATATCGACTTAAAATCCATCCTGAGTCACAATGAACTAGAGCGATGCACTTTACTGCTGTGTACTGAGAAGCACAATGTGTTGTCTGTACTATTTACTACTATAATATGACTGTATTGTTTGCCAACAAATAGAAATACGTATATAGGCTACAATTTGCAGAAGAAGAAAAAGGTAGCTATAAGAAAAAGCAGGAAAAAAATCACACAAATTAAGAGGTATTTCATCATGACACCACATTTTTTGTGAGCATTATGCATATGGGTTTGCATATCATTTGCAGCAACTTTTTGGACTTTTCATTTGCTCTTCTGCTGATCTTGTTTAATGAAATAAAATCGTTTCATTTTAAAATATCCCCCAATTTATGTGAGCAGTGTATATTATGCTGTTAACACTTCACTAAGGTGAGCTTTTTTAAACTCTAGTCCACTGGATGGAGAAAAAATGCTGTCAAATGAAAGAAATACGAGTACCGGAAATATCTAGAATCCCTTTAGTGATAAATTATAACTTTTGTGTAAACTTCATCGATTTCATCTGTTCAGTTAATTCAATGCTGGTTTGAGAAAAGTGCACACACCATGTTTGTCCGTCCAAATTCAGTGACCAATGGAGATTCAAGGTGAACACCTTCTTCCCTTCCCTTCCACCCGTGAAAAGTGTTCCAAAGGTCAGAAGCAATAAACAAGGCAGGAACAAAAGATCTTGCTGGAAACGAAAAAACAATGAAAAGAAAAATAGTGGGAATATCCCTAAAAAACTAAAACAGTTTTAAAAAATGTCAAACTGCAAACAAAAAAAATTAGGCAGTAAATTGATTTTTGATATATTTTTCTGTTTTGCGTTTATAACATATATTTTCTGCTACTGATTATGTGAATTTTGTTTGCAGGTTTCTTTTTTGCTTTTTTTGGAATTTCTGACACCAAATGAATGTCATAGCCAACTGCCAGTAAAACAGGTGAAAAGCACATGGTGCCAGTGCCAATTATGGTGTTTTATGGCGAATGAAAAATCGAGCTCTATGATGCTGGGCAGTGAGCACAGGGTCCTCAGGGTGCCCTCATGAAACCTTTTGTGATTGTTCGGTCAGAAACACTCACACCAGCGGACTGCTGGAGGTCATTTTGTAGGGTTCTAGCAGGCCTCCTTGCTGAAAGAAGCAGATGCCGGTCCTGCTGAGGGGTTAAGGACCTTCTAAGCTCTTGTCCGGCCTCACAGAGTAACTGTCTGTCTAGTGGAATCTTCTCTATGCTTTTAAGACTGTTTTGGGAGACACACCGAACGTTCTGGCAATGGTACGTATTGATGAGCCATCGTGCAGGAGCTGGACTACCTGTGTAACTTCTGTAGGTTACTGACACTGACCCTAGCCAAATGCAAAAGTAGTGAAAAATCAGCCTGAAAAGACGAGGAAGGAAGGAATGTCAGTGGCTTCAATCTATTAAACCATTCCTGTTTTGGAAAACGCCTCATTGTTGTCCCTACAGTGCACATGTCATTAATTTCATTAAGACCAAAGCAGCTGAAACTGATTAACGTCACCCCCCCTCAGACTGACCGTACTGGCTGTACTCTGATTAGCTGGTTAGAAAGCCTTGTAATGTTGTACCTGTAACATTGTTGAGCAGAATATATAAGGGAGGGATTTAATATATTTACAAAACAAAGTATTCGTTTTGGACATACACATTTTAGTCAACATTTCAAGAGAACTGTTAACAGAGCTTAATGCCCACAAAGCCTGCAAACTAAATATATATCCCGAGAAGAGCTGACATACTTCATTGGAGCTCCATTTGAACAGCTGCGTCCTGCCTCTGTGTGTGTGTGTGTGTGTGTGTGTGTGTGTGTGTGTGCGTGTGTGTGTGTGTGTGTGTGTGTGCGTGTGTGTACGTGCGTGCATGGTTGGGGGTGGGCAAGTACATAAAGCACTGGACGGACCAAATGTCCCCACAAAGATAAAAAGATCTGATTTGCTTTTTACCATGCATGGACAATGTTTGTTTTTCTTTTTCCTTCGATAAAAAGAGTAAACAAATAAAGAGTTAAACAATCAACGACAAACAATCTGAGAGGGCAGAAATGAACATTGTACATTTATGTTGGAGCCAAATTTAGAGAAAAAAAAAAAAGGGTGAAAGTCTCTTTCTACAGATCTACATAGTCTCCATTATGCATCTTAAAATTAGGAAAGATATTTTCAGCAACCCAAAAGGCACACATTTGTGCAAATATCCTTTCAAGTCACATGTGCGTGTACTGAATCTCAATCAGACCTCAGTACAGAACCCCACCTCAGACCCTCAAGTCAACTTTTTCCATACAGTAGTTCTGCAACCATGTTATCATGTGTATGCACTGCAGAGACCAGGGGATGTTTGTAGTTCTTAGAATGCTGTGGAATGCGGTATTTTTCCCGTATTTTTTTCCTCCTGTTTCAAGACAGGGTGTTTTCTCAGTGTTTGGCATGAAAGCGGCTAATAAGAATGGGAAGGATCTACTGCCGCTCTGTCACATCCTAAGTCAACAGATAACAGGGAGGTTTCTGGGAAGATACACTTTCTGCTCACCTCTTTGCAACACTACTGTAGATTATTCAGTAACAGATTTAGGTCCTTTCTGAGGGAGTGCATTCACGGGTAAGCCATTAAGTGCTCTGTCTGCTCACAGTCGGATTACTTTGATAATAAAAAGGAAAGAGGTAAACAGTAGTGCAGACATACTGCCCAGTAAGCTGTACGATTATGCAGCCATAAAGCTTGGACCCAAAACAGCACAGAAGCAACTTTCAGCCACAAGATCCACATTATTATACACCTTTCTGTAAGCATCTTACACTCTTCAGGACCTAAACCAAATCTTCATTAAAACTGTCCAAATTTCTCAATTGAAGCAAACACAAAAAACAAAAAAAACAAAAACAAAAACATACATAAATGGTTTGACTCGTTTCACCAAAAGCTGAGAAAGAACTAAAATACATTGCATGATCAAAAACACAGAGACCCAAATAATACAGAGACCTAAGCATTCAATATTCTGACACCCCCCAACGCTTTACAACTTACAATAGCGATATCTTAATTGTTGTTTTAACAATGTGTGAGCTGACAACGAGCATTTGCATGCATTTAATAATCCAATAACTGTCAGTAGGCTGATCAGTGAGTTTACAGGCACTTGGGTAAGCACATCATGGGAAAGCTCTGGGCTTACATGACTCGGGCAATAATAGGATTTCTATTTTGCAGACAGCCAATAATTCCACAGATTACTAATTAAATAAGAAATTCTTCATTACGCTTCACAGCTCAGAGATCCCGGTTCGATCCCGACCCTGGGGCCTGCTTGTGTGGAGTCTGCATCTTCTCTGTGTGGGTTTTCTAGATGTTCTCTGGTTTCAAAATAGTCCAAAAACGTGCCTACACATACCCGATTTCCAAAATTCCAAGATGCAGATGCAAATAAAAAATATCATTTTGATTTTAACTACCAGTTCCTACTCAGGCATATTATGCTTCAAACACACTGCTATGATTACAGCAAAAATACTGTGAAGGAGGGATCGTGTGTATATATATATATATATAAATATATCATCACACAGTTAAAAGTAGTAAAAAATATTAGAAAGCGGGATACTCCTATATATTGTTCACCTTACTGTCTGGTCTCTTCAACCACCCCTTTTGATTCCTGGTTTCTCTTATGCTCCATGTGTGATCAGTGGGTTCTTGTCTCCACTGCTTTTTTTCTGTATTGTCCTGTGCCTTGTACGATAGGTTTTAGCTTAGCCCTTACATTGTCTGTTTGTAAATAAACTTTTTTTTTTTTTTTTTTGCTTTAGCTTTGTCTGTGTCTCTTAGCATAGGTTTCCTGTTATATGTTCCCAGTGTTTATCATTAGACTTGTGTCTCATTATTGGTGTGTGCACTTTTAGGATTAGGATCCCTTCTTACACAAAACATCACAGCCACATACCATTGCAATACAGTAAAGCACTGATCTTCCAGAAAAGTCAAGAAAACGTTCATATATAACATATTTAATTCATATTCATGTGTGTGTACATATCATATTTAACTTAAGGTGCAGACAAAATAGAAAACCCTGACCCACAGAAATCCACTACTATCTCCTTAGCCTTATATGTATTTAGCTGTAGATGGTTCAATCAGCAGTCGTCCATCAGGGTCCTACGTTTCTCCTCCTGTTGATCCTGCATACACAGTTGTAATTGAAGTCTAAGGTGTCCTTGTTCCGGTGAGGGTTTGGAGTATAGATTAGTACCTTCCCCTTATATGCAAATATTAGGGGGCCAATAGCATACTTAGACTAAGGTCTTAGAAAAAGGAATATGGTCTTCCATGTTCCATGTCTTCCATGTTCTTCATTATGTGTGAAGTTAGTGCAACAGGACTGAAAGTCGTTAGGAACACTGGGACTCCCAAAATGTGGTACAGGAATTAGGCATGATGTCTTCCACGGCGTAAAGACCCTACCTAGCTCAGGTTAAAAATAACCTGTAAGGGTTTACCCAGTTCAGTGAGACAGGAACTGAGCATTTTTTTCACACACTTTGTCTGGGCCTGCTTACTATAAAAAAAAAGCAAATGTGACACAGAGCTACCAAGCAGGCTGCCACTCACTGTGGCACCCGAAATCATAATTATCCTACAGATAAAATGGCTGCTTATGTAAAATGTAGCCTTTCTAATAGTTCCAACTAGAAGAATTATGTATATATGTTAATGCCATGTATATAGTCTACCTGTGCTGGAATGGGAATGACATGGCCCAGAAGGTCCAGGGTCCAAATCCCACCTCTGTTAATCTATCTCTGACCCTTAACCCACAATTGCGTTTGAGTACTTAGATTATATCGGTAACAAGTCATTCCGGCTAACACCGTAAATATTCTTTGTGTTACTAATTCTTCTCTGCCATTTCACTGCTGTAACCACTGTGTTGGTCATTTCAAAGCAGCTCTTTTAGAGACAGAGAGAGAGGGAGATGGAATGCTCCATTGAGCAGTGTGTGCTAGCAGGGTGAATAGATAGTTTTAGCTCCTGAAACTGTTCCCAGCTGCTCTTTAATAAAAGCATGCACATTGCCTTTACCTTTTTGTTTATCTATGAATATTTTGGAGAATACTTGACTGGTTCTCCATGAAGAAAAGTGTTTTTAAAAATGGTTACAATTATTTTTTTTTTTTGCAGACAAGACCATATTTTGAATGGCTTTGGTCTTTAAAAATAAAAGAAGATACACAAACACTGCAGTTAATCTTAGTACAACTATTTTGTTTGTTTGTTTCATTAGCTTCGAAGGCTACTCATAACAGGAACTAGGTTATTCGAGCATAATATCTTAGAGAAAAAACGCTAAATTGAACAATGTCTTTTTTTTATTAACATGAACAGATTGAAGTGACGTTTACATTGACTTTTATTTCAATACTGACAGTATAAACCAGCGATATTTCATGTGTTAATTCATTTCCGTTCCTTCGTTTCAAAGTCGGAAAGGTGATTAATTTACCAATTGGTAATCCATTCCATCTCATAAAAGATATTTTGTGCTTTTGGTCTGGAGCACATGCCATCCATTTTACCCAAAAGAGATACTGATTTATCTGACCACATTCTACTATTCCACTGGGCCACCCCAGATACTTCAGAGCCCAGAAAAGTTTGTCACGATCGGATCGCATTCGCGATCTCGTCGGACAGTCGTCGCTCAGGGTACCTCCCCTTCCGAGCTTGTTCCTCTCCTCTCGCCTTTTTTCTACTTGTCCTTCCTATTTATTCTGCTTCCTGGCTCTTCTTCCTCGCTGGTTATCTTGCCCGCTACCTGGTTTACGTGTTCCGTCACGTTTCTCGGCTCTCTTAAACACCTTGTTATTCTTTTGTCTCAAGTTTGCTCTCCTCGCTTCCCATAGCGTCTCCTCTCGCCATTCCTCTCTTTCCATGTTACTCATTCGCATTGTTGTTTTCGTTTTCCTTCCGTATATTTACATTTCATTTACATTTCAGGCATTTACCAGCAACATTTGGGCATGTCCCAAATACCCATGCCCACACCACTGGGTACGTGCAAATGCACAATTTTGTTGGGGGTCAGTCATTATATTCTATCTACATTTGTCATGTCATTTAGCAGACACCCTTATCCAGAGCAACTTACAATTATTAAAGATTTACAATCCAACTAATTGTGGGTTAAGGGCCTTGCTCAAGGACCCAACAGTAGCACAGGTGGGATTTGAACCCTGGATATTCTGTTCCAGAGTCCAGTGCCTTAACCGCGACGCTACCACAGTCCCACAGTCCTGTACCTCTTTCTGTCTCCCAGTCAATGGACGCCCCAGGGCTAATGGCTGTGGATCTCCAAGCTCCTGTCTGCATGGTCGCTTCAGTCCTGGATGCCCCTGTTCCTGTTCGTGACAGGTCCTAAACCTAATGTTGTGTCCATTGCAGGTTCCAAGACGGCAGGTACCCCGGAACATCCCATCTGGTACAGGAACATCCTCAAAGGCCTTCTTGGTTTTCCCTGGCTCCGGGATTTTGTTTGGACTTCTTTTGTAACCTGATTATTTTCAGTGGGTTTTTTTCAGTTGTGTTTGTGTTCTGTTTGAGTGTTTAATGTCTTTTTTTACGTTTTTTTACATTTATTATTGTATTTATTTTCCCTTTTTTTCCCTCCTTCCCTCCATCTCCTCTGTCATCTTGCTTTTCACCCTAGATTTTCAGGCCGAAAAGCCGCACCTTTTGAAAGGGTGGGCGGGGACGGAGGGGTTTTGCGGGCCTTTGTCACTATGAGAAAACTTGCTATCGCACAGCAAAATTTCTTTAATACAGATTTTAGGGCTTCACAAAAGCTAAATTAAATCATTCAAGGAATCAGGAGAAATTTCAGTGTAAAGGCTGAGGTGATCACCCTTGTTCTCAGCTCCCTCCGATGGCACTGCATCAAAAACTGTCATTCATAAATAGCTGACATAAACCATTTCAATAATGTTCTCGTGCATTTGTTGAGAAACTGGAGATCCTCTGGCCAACTTTGCTCATCAACCTCTCATGGATACTGCTTCTGAACCTAATCATGATTACTAATATTTTGTCAAAATCAGAACGTTACTAGTAACAACCTTTTTTGGAAAGTGTTCCATGCCTGAAATGCATGGAATTGTAACATTATTAACATACTGAATGAAGCTGACCAGACAAAACATCAAATAGCTCTGGTTCATACAGTCAATAATGAAATAAAAGTCGATGCAAATGCACAGTACATCTTTTAAACAACAAACAAGGAATATTAGACATGACATGACAAATGTTTACAACAATAGCCCATTCGCATATAATGTAGTTCTGCACAATGATCAGTGTACATAGCATCGGATCTAATCATGCACTATGACAAGTAAACACTGGAATTTTCCTCACTCCTCATGCCCACATTTCCATCTTATTCCGTTTGAAACATCCTCCATTTTGAACCTAATTATACTGAAATCAAGAATCATTATCTCGTCTGATGATTACACTGGTTATGTGGTAAACTCACAAAAACCATGAATAATAATTAAGAAGAAAACTGTAAAATGAAGTAGATATCTGACCCTCACAAGAGCTAGGAGATTATCTCTGATTAGGGACATCTATAGGGACATGCTTACCCGTGCTGGTTTCATAATAAAGAGAATTATAAAGAAATAAAGAGATTATTCCGATCAGCTAGCGTGTATGTGTGTACTTAGGTACCATTTGGATTAAGTGAGTATATTTAGGATCTTTAACTCACACCGGATTATATAATTCACCAAAACTGAGCTTGACCCCAAATCGTACGCTTCTTGTAACAGTGTAACCACTAATGATATAAAACATACTAACAAAGAGTCAAACACAGTACTACAGTGAAACCTCTATTATCGTTTGCCCCCGTACTTTTGTCCCCATAATCGTTCATCCGCCCGGTTTTCACAAACAAAGCATCCACCCACGCGTTTGTCACTCACCCATTGTAACGGCCAGTAATATGTTTAATGTGTCTTTAAGAGGCCATTAAAGGGAGTGTACAGGCACAACTGTACAACTGTGTAGTAGCAGAGAGAATGAGCTAAACTAGACGAGACAGGATTACCGGACACAGCACATTTACTTTATTTATCCTTTTTATTGCTACAAGTAACACCTCTGATCTTTGGTTCTTAAGTTCATGTGCGAACGTCTAGAGAAGCTTATTAAAAGAAGGTTATTACATTCGTTGTAGTACATAAGCTGAGTAGTGAAGTATCTGCCAAAGTGAGTACAAGTCTCCTCTGTTTCATGTGCTTATATTTCACATGCCAGCACATGCCTCTGTCTGGGTAAGAGTGAAAACCTAAAAAAGGGGAAAACTTCAAGCTTCACACCACACATTTGTTCATTCTGGTTTTGTTGCTCGCTGAGGGAGCATCACCCTACACGTTCATCCGGAATATTTCGACTGTTTTTCCAGTGTTTTCTGTGCTTCTTTATTGAGTGTGAGTGCTAAATACAAGTGACTGATTACTGTGTAACTATGTTTTTATTTATTTCTCATTGTTTTCTGTATGGAAAACTAAATCTATTCTTTAAAACGTATTTTTGTAACATTTGGGAGGGTCTGGTTTTTATTTCTTGTGGGAAACATGGCTTCAGTTATCATTCGTTTCGATTATCGTCATGCACTTTTAAATGAATTAATGACGAAAACAATATGGTGTGTTTACACTTTTTCTTCCAATACTTGTGAGGTAAAAGTAATACAATCTGCATGAAGAATCGGTTTCACAAAGAAAGGGGTGTTTATTAATCCACCAAGGACGGACAGTACTGAATGTCTCCACAAGTTCTAATCTGGGGGATCTGGAGGATCCTTATTCTTACCACTCCCAATAAACATCTTCTCTTGCTTAGCTGTTCTATCACCAAACTTGTCCTTCTACCTGGGTCTGTACACCAAGCTCACTTCATCACTGCCGATTCTTCTACCTTTACTTTTTGGAAAAGTATTCTCTGGAATACCTTAGAAAATACAGCAACTGCAACAGCAGCTGCACTCTTGTCAGATTCCATTGTCCTAGTATTGTTGGTCAGGGTGAGAGAACGGGTCTGCTTATTTAACACCACCTGGACATTTCTTTCTTTCTCATAGACCATTTCATAGACATTATCAACTGCCTGGTCTACTTGGCGACTTAAATAAGGAGCTTGGATTCTAATTTTGATTCATTTAAGCAGGATTGCAGTCCTTTGATTTGACTGGATCACTTCAACATTTCTACTGGTTTCATCAGGCTCATAGTCGTCCACCATTTCTGTGCTGTTGACCTGAGTCACACACCATCACGACTTAATGTACATGCAACACGCTGGTCTTTTCACCAATAGCCCTACTGCGTTCAACCGTACAGTAACTTCTCTTCACATCCAGACTTCTAAATCTTCTCCATATCTAGCAGAGGATTTTATGATCCATTTTCAAGATGGCTTGAGAGCTACTGAAGAAGCCACCTCTCAGCCAAACTGATGTGTCCAACTACAAACCTGTTTGCCCCTATCCATTCGTTCCCCAATCCCTTGAACATCCCATTCTCATACAGCTGCCCTCCATCTTCAGAATTCTGCAGAAAGTGCTCTCCTCACAGCGTTTGCAGTGTATTGTTTAATACACTCAATCATCATATTCTCCGATGTTGCTAATGTGGACACTGGGAGTCATGCATTCACATTCACCTTATCGTCCTCATAATTAAAACTGATACTACCAGAGACCATAGCAAGGTTCACTTTTATCACTTCATGGGATTCTTACAGGAATTCCTCATGGATCAGTTCATGGTCCACTCTCGTTCTTCAGTCAAATGTGCAGATGTGCAAAATTGTACAATAAATCACTGGACTCCAAGACCATATGGCTTCTCTTATCACCAATGAACATAATTTTTTTCAAATTTACGTTTCATATATATATATATATATGTGGTGTAACGGGCCTCGAATAATCCATGATTCGTACGGATCACACCCCATGAATCGGTACACGAGTGAACAGCGGCTCAGTTGCCAGAAGTTTGACTATGACAGTATGGAATGCAGTTTTAGTAATTACTATATAGTTGAATAGTTGATCATTTTCTAAACCTCGACACGGATAAAAGATATGTAAAGATATACTCAAAGCTGCTGTGTCTCGTTATTGCAGCGCGTTCTAAACAGTTATACTAAAGTCATCATGGCTGCTAGAGAGGAAGAACTGAAAAGCCTCCCGCATCATTTCAATCACATATGTGGGAGCATTTTGGTTTCCCTCTAACATACTGTATTCTGATAGAACAAGTGGTAGGAAGAAACGTCCACAGTTTGAGGGCACTGTGGCAGTAGAAAGCATCATGACTACGGAAATAAGTCAAGTATGGCCACACATTTAAAGTGCCATCACCCAGGTATGTCAGCGACGAAACCAGTAGCCAAGACTCAACAACAACTTCTTACCACGGTATTGAAGCAGCCCTTTACTCCTGAATCGGAACGGGCTAGGGCTATTACCAAATCTATCTGTTTATAGCTGCAAACATGATGAAACATGGTGAAAGTGCTTAAGCCATTGCCATCGTGTGTACACTTCGGTACGAAGATTTTGCCAGATCTTTAGTCTTAAAAACAAAGTCGTGTCTTTTTTTATGCTGATCCGAAAAATTGCCCGATCCGTGATTCAAGAAAACGTGAAACTAGCTGACATTTGAGATTTGTGATCCGTTACACCCTTAATATAT
>JAUZST010081768.1:0-20464 GCA_034779995.1 Parotocinclus haroldoi | reverse complement strand
GAATGACACCACTGGACACTTTAAAAGGAGGCTGGTGCTTGGCATCATTGTTTCTCTTCTGTTAACCATGGTTATCTTTAAAGAAACACGTGTAGTCATCATTGCACTGCACAAAAATGGCCTAACAGGGAAGAGTATCGCAGCTAGAAATATGATTGTTGATTGAAGAAGTTGATTGAGAGCATGCCAGGGAGAATTACAGAGGTCCTGAAGAAGAAGGGTCAACACTGCAAATACTGACTTGCTGCATTAAGTCATTCTAACTGTCAATAGCTTTTCTTACTCATAATATGATTGCAATTATATTTCTGTATGTGATAAAAACATCTGACAAACACACATAAAAACCAGAGAGCAGCAGATCATGTGAAAATATAATATTTGTATCATTCTCAAAACTTTTGGCCATGACTGTACAAATAGCTAGGGCTTAAATAGTTTTGCCACTCACTGATATGTAATATCAAATCAGTTTCCTCAATAAATAAATTACCATGGATAATATTTACTTGCATTTGTTTAATTGGGATATCTTTGTCTACTTTTAGGACTGTATTTGTAAAAATGTGCATATAAAACGTCTAAACATTTCTCTAATTGTACTTACAATCCCTTCAATAAATATACCATATTCCATGTGATGCCTGGCTGTTATTTACTGATAGATTTAGACTAAAAAAGCAAGTCTATTAAAATTATGAATGAGAAACATTGTATTTATTAATAAAAAAAAGAAAACAACAGTAAATTAAGCTTTATAACAACCTTAAGTTCCAGGTATTCAAAACTGTTTAAAAAAAACTCGACACCGAATCACGGCCAAGCAAAGTTCACAGATCCACAGAGCTTCATTTTAGCTCAGCAGCCAAACAAGGTTGCTATTCATAATACAGCTGCCTTGTGGAAACAATTTGCAATGAATGCCAGTGCTTCAAACTGATGTAATAAACACAACTTCTAAGCAGTGAAATGAAAATATGGTATATAGTAGCTTTATAAAGCAAGTCTTTCACTATCATCACTCTTAAAGTACTGTGCTGGTGCATTCCCCTAACATCATTTTCTGAAAATTGACTAGACATTATTCTAAACAATAGAGGCCTTGCAAAAGGACTACATTAAACTCCCAAAAGAAGGCGACGGCTCCCATTTATTGTTTCATATTTCTACAGTCTAATAACAAGCCACCAAAAATCCCATTAAAGCAGCATAATTTACTCACATTCTCCAAAAATGGTCTTATCTTCATAAAAATGTAAACAACCAGCATGTGCACATTCTTCTGGTCCAGGTAGAGCAGCACCTTGGACATACCAGACATGGCCTCAAGAGTGATGAGTTTACCAGGGTCGTCCTTCTCCTCCATCCCTGAACTCATGGCAGCTAACAGCTCCTTAGCGTACTTGTTCACCTAGGTGCAGTTAATTAAACAATTAAGATTTTACACCTGAACCAATCTTTTAAATTCTAATAATATTTTACATCTGCTCACAAAAATCAGTAAATGTTTCATTCTGAGGAATATCCTCTAATCCCCTAATTTTTGTGAGCAGATTATAAGAGCTGAGTATAAAAACGGTGCTTTCCATGAAACACCTACACTGTCAGTGCAACACCACTAATATATCAGATTGAAAGTCAAGTCCAAGTACCTTCTCTGGCGAGCCAACAGCAATGTTTCCTAGACCTCTGATGGCCAGCATGCGGACAGTACAACAATGGTCTGAAATCCTCTCCATCATGTTGTTCATCAACATGTCAATCATCATTAACTCTGTCACCACATGGTGGCTCAGCAGCTGGAAAAGACGAATATGTAAAGGTAGAGAATGAGACAGAGACAGACAGAGAGAGAAAAATGTTCAATGGATGGCTGTGACAGTACAAATACTACTCAAGAGGCAAGTACATCAGCGTACAGGTAAGCACCATTAAATGACCATGCGATCAACATTCATTCTTAACAATTACAGTAATTCAATTCAATTTTATTTAAATAGCGCTTTTTACAATGGTACATTGTCTCAAAGCAGCTTTACAATATTACATCATCTTAAAATAATTTGCACAGGAAGTCCCACTTTAAACATGGGCATCCTAAATAAACACTCAAATGGTGCAATTTTCAAAAGATGAACATAATCCAGTCCAATCATCATTAAACACAAAACAAGGGCAATCATTGTTGACATTTATAACTAGACGCCACATTAGCCACTTCACCCAACATATTGGTCCAGGAAGACAAATACAAGTAAACAAGATAGCTGCATTTTGGGTAAAATTCATAAGGAACTAGTTACTTGTCAGTGGTTTTGCTTATTCCTCGACCAGTTTGCTTTCTGTTTTTTAATACCTTTGAAATTATACACTCACAGGCACTACACACTCCATTAAAGCAGTACGGCATAGTATTAGTCTGTAAAACAGCACTAGTCTAATAAAAATGAAACAATAGATTAACAATAGTAGTTGTTTTTTCTAGTATAAACAGTTGTAAAATAAAAGGTCGGGAATCATTTACATTACTTATGGTGAATTTGACTCCAACTTCAAACAAAAAACACTGTATAAAAGTTATAAGTGTAAATAGAAATATATCTTTTAACTCTGGACAATGTGTACATAAACAGCTGGTCAAATGTTTTGAAGTTTTAGCACGTGTTTTTAACTTTCATTGATAATATTTATGCTATAATTTGATGTTTTTTTTACATATATTAAAAGAGCATCTGCTAAATGCTGTAACTGGAACAGGTTAAATGACAAAAATCTGCAAAGCAAATGGTGTATTCTTTAGTTAATGTATATTATTATGCAGTTACACAAATTTATACAGTTATAAGAAGACTAATGTTTATTTAATGTTTGTTAATGGTGTATTTAAAGATGTTTAGTTAATTAAAAATCAAATACATTTTTGAACACTGAATGTATAAACACTTAAAAAAAGAAATGAGGGAATCTAAAGTAAGACCTAAAGTTAATCTGATAAGTTTCAATGGTACAGTTTAATAAGATTAGTTAAAAAGTAAAACTTTTGAAAATGAGAGTCTTATGACAAGCCCAGTAAAGAACTATTGATCAGGAGTATTTTATTATTTATGTGCCTTTTGTGCACACCGAAAGGATGTACTCAGTGAAATATGCTAAACCGTTAAACATTGGACACACAAAGCTAACACTGAAAACTGACAAAGACTGTGACCGCATCATACCTCAGAGAAGAAAGCAGTGACTGTAATTCTCTGGCATTCATAGATGTTGCTGAGGGATGGACAAAGGCCTTCCACTATGGCTGGAAGACGAGGGCCAGCATGCTTTGCCATTGCCCTGATAGAAAAATTAATAAGTACAATTTGTTATAAATTACACATCTTTCTGATCCTTTATTTCAAACAACTATCCCTTCAAATACATGAAATCTATACAAGAACGTACCCTATCAAACACCATTCACAAGTGTAATTAAATTAAACAGTTTCCAGCTGTATTTGCACATTATAACCCTCAACTTCAGAGTAAAAATAACACTGTAAATATTCTGAACAATTACACCAATTAAAAGACGTAAATAAAAATACCCGACTGACTGAGTCTGAGTCTGACCCCCCATATTTTAACCTCTGCTGCAATCCTACATCTGTTTGGTTTATGGTGCTGAGCATGTGCACTCAACTCCTTTGATCCCTCATGCCGAGGCCTGTTCTGAGTATAACCTGTCCTGTTAAACCACTGCATGGTGTTGGCTTGGGCAGCACGGTGGCTCAGTGGGTAGCACCGCACAACAAGAAGGTCCCGGGTTCAATTCCAGGGTGGAGCGCTTGGGTCCTTTCTGTGTGTCCTCCCCGTGTCTGCATGGGTTTACTCCGGTTTCCTCCCACAGTCCAAAGACATGCATGTTAGGTTAATTGGTGTCTCTAAATTGTCATTGACTTGTGTATGCAAAAGCAGTGTAATTGGAAACAGCTGCACGCCAGTCCCAAGCCCGGATAAATGGGGAGGGGTGGAGAAAGCAAACAAACTACTCCACTATACTGCCGAAATACTTCATCGATCACATCGATGAAAGACAGAAATGTGTGTTGATCCATCAAGTGACCAAAAGTCGGCCGCGACTGTACGGTTAATCCAATCCAATCCAAATGGTCTTGGCCACCATGCTGCAGCTCAGCATTCCGGTTGTTGGCATCTTCTTATATCCCAACAATAATAAGATCAACAATTCTTTTTTTTCAGATCCTCAAAGTGCTCTTTGTGTTCATGAGGTACCATGTTGAACTTCCAGTGACCAGTCTAAATGCATTAGAGCAATGACAAACGCACACGAGTCACGTGATACCGAGGAGGGAAAATGGCTAATTGGGCACAGTTATGTTGCCAGCGGTTTAGACAGCAACGGTTGTGTGTTGAGTTATTTTAAGGGCACAGCAAATTTACACTGCTATAAAACCTATAGACTGACTAATTTACATTACATCAAAGTGTCATATCTTTAGTGCTGTTCCATGAGAAAATACAATTAGTTACAAAATATTGTAGATATTGTAGTATAATTACAATCTATATAAAACTATCTCACATTAAACTAAATACCATTAAGACAGGTTTTTGTGACTTATGCTGATCATATCAAAACCCTGTTTACATGGTGATTGTTTTTAGAACAACATTTAAAATAAAACGTTTCCTTTTTTGCAGAATGATTTAACCAGATGTTACAGTTATCAGATAACAATCAGATTGTGTCATATGAAGCTAGCAAGTAGTTCTTGCTTTCTTTTCTTCTCCCTTTGCCTTACTGAAACATGCTTATGGAATCCTGTTAATTGCTCATTTAAGTTTGTATGTGATAGTTGGTGTTATTCTGATTATGTAGCTATGACAATACTTTCTGATGCATAATCCTATATTACTGTAGACAGTTAAGTCAAGGGAAAGAATGAGATGGAAGCAATACATTTACAGAGGCTGTACGCCCACAGCCATGAGAGCATAAAAGCTGCTGCACCAACCTTTATTGTTATTATTTTTCATTATGTATGCATCATTTATTATAATAGTATAAAACAAAAATTAATCCATTGGATTGATAAGCATCTTCATCTGCTCTCAATGTCTTATATTTTTAAACACATTCTATACAGTTTCAGCAAGCTGCCACATTAAACGAGACTACAGTTATTTTTAAGACCATTTTAAAAACATTAAAAATGTCTAATGTAAATAAATAAATGTCTTCATTTTTATATTTCAGTTTATTTTTTTAATTGAGCACACTCATCTGTATTTAACTTTTAAACACTATTCAGATATGCTTTCAGAAACTTTTGCTCATCCTTACTTCATTGGGAACTATACACCCCCACCCCCCAATGGGACCACATTGGGACCACATTGGGACCCACCAATTTGAAAAGCTCTGATTTAAACTCTCCTTAAATGACTGAGATATTCAGGCCCATGTTGCTGTGTGTGTTAAGACAATTGAGTACCTGGAGAGAAGTGTGACCCCTGTAACATGTTGCTGAGGGTCCTTCATCTTGTCCCACACTGCCTCTTCATCCAGTGCGGTCACTACTGCATCCAGATGAGCTCGTGCGAGCAGGATGCGCAACGCTTCAACCGCCATACTGAGGGCAAAGATACAAAAACATCTACACTTAACAAGTTAATGATGTTAATGGTAACAATGTGTCAAACCAGTGCAACCAGAACCAGAGCGGGCATTTGACCCACCATGTATTTTTTGTGAAAGAATACCTCCCCTGAAGTGCTCTTAGCACTGACCAGCCAAAAATCATAGCCAATTAAAATCTTCATTTCAGGTTAGCCACGGTATTTATATTAGGGCACATTACATTTGCTAAATGTGTGGTCTGGATCATCATATCTTATTATGTCTCTTCACAGATCATAATTACTAGTAAGCTTCCAGAGAGGGCAGCATAATGAAGCAAGTAAAGCAAACAGGCAAACAATGCAGATTTGAAAATCTACAGATCTGCAAGATTCATGATATTCAGCTGAAATGATGCAACTCACCCGCAGACATCAAAGTTGAAGAGGGTATTTTTGTTGCTGCCTTTGCGTTCTGATCCGATACTGTTGCTGTTAATATCTTTGGGCAGCTGAACCCCCACACTGGAGCCCACACGGACCAGCAGTGCACTGAAGAGCTGTGGAAACAGAGACACTACAGCCTCCTCAGTGTGTCCGTTCAGCATCATCTCCCGCAGGGCACATGTCATCTACAGACATATAGACAGCAAAGACAAGCAGTTACATATATTAAGTTCATACTTGAAAATAACTATGCCCTGAAACAAATGCATGACTTTCTATCCAATGTTGCAACTTAGCATTAAAACACAGTGCTAATATCTACCCGCAAACCTCTGCTACCTGTTAGGTGCTCAGATTTACACTACAGCATATCCAAAAACTCACAGCTAAAGGTTGACTAGTTGCCAGTTTGGTCATGCCTGACTTCAACATGAATTCCCTCTTATCCACATAGGGCACCATGACATTCAACTTCTCTATGATCATCTCCATGATCTGCTTAGCTACGGTGCTGTCTGCTCCCAGAGCGACCCACATCTCACAACTCCAACTGAGGGACAGACAAAAACACAGACACATGTTCAGCATCGCAGAAGTTTTCACGGATAGGGAATTCACAGATTCACAGATAGTAAATAAGACACCACATAAAGTTTCACTTGAAAATAGAACTACATGCTTCAGTTAGAAAAGAGGTCAGGATCTAAGTTCTTATAATTTTACAGAAATATGGATTACTGTTTAATATGACCATACCCTGTGCATAGGGTTGTCATGATCATGAAGCTTTAGCTGACAATTAATTGTCATATAAATAATTCTAATTAACAATTTAATTGTTTGTGCCCCTATTCTTAAAAACAGTGTAATACTGTGCACAGACCATTATTATTTAAAAAAATGCAATGTTTTAAATAATACGTGTATAAATGTATATAAATAAATTAGATTTGTATACCTATATGCTTGCAAAGAAAAGTAGGTTTGCCACAGTTATGAAGCTTTAGCTGACAATTAGTTGTCATAGAAAAATTTTTGATTAACAATTTAATTGTCTGTTCACTGAACACGACTAATTAAGTACAAGCATACAGTGACCTAATAGGTATCTTGGTTACTAGCCATGTTTAATTAGCAGCTAATACTGATTGATTGATTCACTTATTCATTCATTATCTTATGCTTAATCCACACAGGGTCATTGGCCAGCCGGTGCACACCCAGCAACTCTGGTGATGGGATTGTGGGGCGCACACACATACACACACACACACACACACACACACACACACACACACACACACACACACACACACACACACACACACACACACACACGACACTAAACAGTTCTTTATAATTACAAAGGTTTTCAGCACTTAGTTCATTAACTATCCCAGAACATGTGTAACCCACATAAAACAGTCTCAAAGGTTCAGATGTGGTTAGCAGTGGATTGATCATCTTTTGGTCTAAATAGATCACAGCTGGAGTCCCAAACATTTGCATGTGGTTTTGTATGTATTCAGCAATTGCACTACCTAATACTAACCACTTATTCTATTGATGAGAAAACAGCAAACACAAACCCAGAAAAATGTATAAAAACTACATACAACCATTGTAGAATAAACATGGTGAAAGTGAATGAGTGATCAGAACAGGCAGAGCTACAGAAGAGTATGCACAAGAGTATGCAAGTGAAGAAGAGCCAAAGCAATCAATATGTAGCAAGGTTCCCAAATTATATTTAAGCAAACATGTATCATGAAGCACAACATTAACCAACAATCCCACGTGCAGCATCCAAAACAGATTGTAGTTGCACACATGACATCAGTAATGTCTGACACTCTAAGGCTCATATGACATGCCCACACAAACGCAATAATTCAAATGACCCAAGCACATGTCTGAACACTGTGTAGCTGTAGTTACTGTCAAAACAGGCAATTGTTTATTATATATCACATGTTTAATCAGCTTGAGATTGTTAAAGCTTGTCAAACCATTTGTGAATAACCTTCTTACTGTGGAAGGGCACATTATCAAGATCAGGACACAATGATAGACAGACTGCAAGCCGAACCGTGATTCATCAGGGAAGAGGCAGTTGACCACTCATCACAGGTCCAATGGCAATGTTCATCAGCCCTCCTTCTACGGTTTATTTTGTATCACTTTGTATTCATTTTGAAATATCCCCTCATTTTTGTGAGCAGTGTACAAATCTGTCAATGTGAAATTTTTTCCAGAGATGACGACGAGACAATACATTACAAAGTCATGGCTGCAAAAGAAGGTATGTGCACTGGGCTGGCCTGATCGCACTCTTGACCTGTCCAAATTAATGTGTAGAGAACTTTGAAACAAAAAATGCAACAACGCTGACACATACTGTTGTACATCGCAATATGTGCTTTCAGGAAGAAGGGAACAAAATAACAGCTGAAACAGTTAAATGTTTGGTATTAATGATGCCTCAATTACTTTCAGTGTTGTGAGAAGCAATGAAAACATTACAAAGTGGTAAATACTTTCCTGTATCAGCTTTCTAGGAATGTGTCCAGGATTAACAAATTCAATGAATAAAAACAAAAAAACATTACTATCTTGGGTTCATAGGACGAAATAAAAGTAAAAGTAAATGTAAGACACAAATCATCTTTTATTTGCACTTTCCTGTCCCAGCTTTTCTGATTTGGGGTTGTAACGCAACACATGGTAATTGTTCGATTGCCTTATGGTCCTTGTTTCCCCTTGGTTAATACATTTTAGTACTCATTTTAGTGTTAGCCACCAGCCACAGTTTAGACTCTATAAAATATATATATATATATATATATTAATCACTTTTTTGTCCTTCTGCTCGGTTTTGTATTAGACATTGTGTCCAAGGTTGTTGGTTGTTCTTTGGTTAACAGTCCTACTAATCAGAAGTCAGGCACATTAACCATCTAATCAGATGGCTCTGTGCCAGACTGAAACATAGCCAACTCAGCTCAACTGTATATTGCATTCCTCAATATAAGATGAATATGTATCCACAGGGTAAAGTGATTACCCCCAACTGATCACTGATAAGTGAACTGTACCCACATTTGCCCATGCACACCTTATTTCAGGGATAGGATTAAGACAGCCAGCATTTTCTCTACGCAGCACTTGTTTTGAAATTTTTAATATTGTCAGCAGATTTAAATCATTGTCTGCATTTAGTTGCATGTTACTGATTGCAGTATAAAGAAACAACATTTAAATAATCTGTTTGGAAGTTAGCCCGTTATTTTACTCACACATTGTTACTGTGATTCTCTGAGCAATCGCACTGATATGGTATCCCACTGATAATTTATTGCCACTTGTAATTCACAACACATCTCCAGACCCCATTAGCCTATTCTAAATAAGAATCTGTTGACCTTTATGGACATCTATCAGTATCAAACTGTCAGATTGTTTATCTAGGTCATTGTTTGTCTATGCAAGATCTGGATGGGGTGCCAATTCATCACAGAGCTGTCAGAGGTTGAAATGCTGGGAGATGTTTCTCTGATGGACCTCCCCAAATCAGTCAAAAGGCCTTTCTGGGATTTCAAACCTCAAGACTGCTGTGGAGGTTTAAGGCTTTTTCAATACCTGAACACCTTCTAAAAGGTAATTTCGTCATTCATAGTTTTTTGTGAAAATTTAGCTTAATCTTGTTTTTGTATATGAGGAATTAGCATCCTAATTATTGTAGAGTTATATGTTTGATAATCTATCAGCGTAACTCATTAAACCATATATAGTCCAACATGTACAGAGACAGAGCTTCCGAAAAATTTCATTGGCTACCCTGACAACTGTGCCAATCAAGTTAATTTTAATAAATTACTAGTACACAGTCCCTTACCCACTGTACACCATTTCTTCTTACAACATTGTTTGGTAGAATAATTATTTGATAGAGTCATGCTTAGGGTCGTTGACATGCTGCATGACCCATGCCCTTTGCCATTCAGTTCATGGATAGATGCCCTGACATCTTCCTTTAGAATATTCTAGTAGAATTAAATGCTACATCAATGATGGCAAGCCACATTGGTCCACATGAAGCAAACTATTATACTAACCCACCATGTTGTAAGATTCTTATGCTGGAATGCAGGTGCTTCCTTTCACCACACATGCTTGTCATTTAAACCAAAAACTTTAAAACAAATATTTTGTCCCATCAGCCCCAAAAAAACATTCTTCAATAGCATTCTGGCTTGTCCAGTGTTCCACGTAGCCAGTGATTTGGTAACCCTGAAAATTCACACAGATCAAAGACACCTGGAACAGAACTTTAGAATGGTATAATTCGAAAGTATCACTCACACAACAAATGTTCATATTTATATTCCAGCAACAGGAACAGAAACGTTTAAAGCCGTCTGTACTCTCATGCCGCCAAGCCTTAAAAAAGCCTGCTTTGATAGAAAAAAATGGTATGGCACTCACTACCAGGGCCATCACGGGGTGACCACTGGGAGTTACCAGGGCCCCAATTGGTGGGATGGCCCTTAAGGAGTCAGGAATCTTATGCACTGCTTGTGCATGGGGCCCAGATTTTGGTGCTACTCCTCTGAATGTTTACTTTGATCCATCCTTCGATTTTCCCTTGTCAACTAATGAAAACCAGCATCATCAAGTTTGATTTGAAGTTTCACTGATGCTTCAGTTTCACTTTTCACCTCAATGACATTTGTCACATTTACAGAAATTCAAATGTGGTCTCAACAACTAGCAAACAGTCCATGTAGGTTCATATAACTGCCACTTTCTACTTA
Organism: Parotocinclus haroldoi; assembly: GCA_034779995.1. NCBI lineage: Eukaryota > Metazoa > Chordata > Actinopteri > Siluriformes > Loricariidae > Parotocinclus > Parotocinclus haroldoi. The sequence continues at coordinate 9,584 of JAUZST010081768.1, read as the reverse complement.
TGTTGAAGCTTCCATAGACATGTACATGTACAACTGTGTATGATTCAATCCTAGTAAATCATTTATCCAGGGGTGGTTCACTACATGTTGTACTGGGGCACATGCAGAATTTACATCTGATTTGCTTGCCAATCAAGTGCATAAAAGTAAGCTCGTTAAACATTAAATAGATTAAGTGATTAAACACTTAGATTAAGTGGGCATTACCATAGATAAGGAATGAAGAACAAATAATATTTTTATTAATTGCATGCAAGTTCATGCAACCATTATTGAGGGATCCAGGTCCTAACCAGTAACGCAGTGCATAAGTTGTAGTTTGCCAATTTTATTATTATTATTGAACATGCACACAAATATACACTTACTCTCTTGCACTGGGACATTTGAAATACACCAACTAATATAACACGTTTTTAAATTGTGGGAGGGAACCAAAGTACCATCATGAAACCCATGCACATATGGAGAGAACATGCAAATTCTACACAGTCAAATCATAAATTGAACCAGGAATCTCAGGAGCTGTTAGGTGACAGTGCTCACTGCTGCATCACTGTGTCATCCGTTTGTTCGTTAAAAGTTATACAGTTATTTGATATTTATTACTCATTATCTTGTCCACTTAATCCTAGCCATGGTCACAAAAAAGACGATGACCTATTGAATATGCTTTAATACAGCCACAAGAACACAGATAAAGGGTACTGATGGTAATTTTCGATGCAATGACTGTCACAGTTCCAATTAACCCCCAGTGAATTAAACGTGGTTTAACTCAGGACTTTTTTTCTAGTTGTTATTTTATTGATTTTAAATTTCCCAGGAATTTGTTTGGCATACACTTTTATGTAAAGTTGTTTTTCATTTATCTTCTTACAAAGTAAAGTGCAAGGCTAAGTGGTCAGCAATTATTTTTTCTGTTCATCAAGAGAGGTAGTGGGGTTTGCTAAGGTTATATTTATTTGCATTACACTCACCAGCCAATTTATTAGGTACATTTTTTTTTTACATTTTTTTACTGGGTTGGGCACCTTTTGCCTTCAGAACTGCCTTAATTCGTTATGGCATAGATGCAACAATGTGCTGGAAACATTCAGAGATTTACAAGACAAGATAGCATCTTATTAGATTTATTGACAAGATCACGCAGTTGCTGCAGATTTTTCGGCTCCACATCTATGTGATTCTCCTATTGTACTACATCCTAAAGCGCTCTATTGGATTGAGATCTGGTGACTGTGAAGACCAACAAAAAGCTGTCATATTCAGTATGGGATTTTGTTTTTGAGACATGGTGTCAATACTCAGCTAGACCGTCATGTTTAAACAACGTCTGACCCAAATTGTGCAAAGAATATATCCCCAGTACCGTTACACCAACTCCAGCAACCATTAATACCAGACAGGATGGAACCATGCTTGATGATGCATATGCCAAATTCTGACCCTACCATCTGAATCCTGTAGAAACTGAGACTCGTCAGTCCAGGTAGAGTTTTATAATCTTCAATTGGCCAGTTTTGGTGAGTCCATGCAAATTTTAGCCTACGTTCCCTGTTCTGAGTTGACAGAAGTGGCACAATGATGTTGTAGCCCATCTGCTTCAAGGTCCAATACCCTGTGTGTTCAGAAATGCTATTTTGCTGCTTAAAGGTTTGACATGCTTTTTAAAAGTGAATTTAATCACATTTCTTCCCCATTTTGCTGCTCGGTTTGAACTGCAGCAGACCATCTGGACCATGATCAATCCATGACTATATGGATTTCTGTCAAGCGATGAGTGTTTTCTGACATGTATTTTCGTTAACAAGCTGTTGAACAGGTGTATCTCATAAAGTGGCTGTGTGTGTGTGTGTGTGTGTGTGTGTGTGTGTGTGTGTGTGTGTGTGTGTGTGTGTGTGTGTGTGTGTGTGTGTGTATCGTTATGAATTGTTGAATTGCGTGAGACTGCAGCAAAATAACATTGGTACGAGACATGCGGCCAAACCAAACAGCACGCGACGTCAATAACATTCGTCCGAAATCCGAGAGCTCTCTGAATACTGTGTGTGTGTGTGTGTGTGTGTGTGTGTGTGTGTGTGTGTGTGTGTGTGTGTGTTGTGCTGTGTTGTGTACCTTGTCTTGCTATACTTGAGAGGACTAAATATCCCTATGATGATAGGAAAACCTGTTTTTGTTGTTGCTCTTATTGTAGTCCTCATTTTTTAAACACTAACATTTATTTAAAGAACAAAAGACTTGCTTTAGGTTTAATTGAGGTTAAGGTTAGGGATAAGGGGTAGCATGAATTAGCTGCAGTAGCCATTTTTTGATATTCATGTCAATGGATAGTCCTCAAAAGGATAGCTCTGTGTGTGTGTGTGTGTGTGTGTGTGTGTGTGTGTGTGTGTGTGAGAGAGAGAGAGAGCGAGAGGACTAGAGTGAACTTGCATTCAGCTGATTTCATCACAGTCATTTTGTTTTGTTTGCCATGTATATCGCTCTCACACACGATATGTACGCTGTCACTGATTTGTTTTGATGATCACCCCCCTCCCCACACACACACACACACACACACACATGCGCATGTACATTTGCTGAATTAAGTTGCTAGTGAATGCTGCATGACAGTTAGAAACCAAGACCCATCGTTCTACCCAAACACCACGTTAATCACTCGCCGGCTCACGTCTGGGCCAGTGTGGCCAGAAGGGGTTTTTGGAGGTGGTGAGAAGTAGGGCAGGGGATTGAAGGGTTGCAGAGGGTGGGTGTAATTTACCCAACTATTCGTCCTTCATGCCTTGTTGATCTGGAAGAGCTTCTCATGTTCTGGTTGGAGTATTTTATCACTTTGTCTTCTGCTTCTAATAAAATCCATCTTTCCAGTCTCATGGCGGTTCATCTCAGGTGGACGTCTTGCACGCCTCGAGCGCACCCCATCTGTCTCGATCACCTCGAGCAGATCAGATTTAGTTCATAAAGGTCTGTCGTACAGATTTACTGCAGGTTTTTTTTATCGTTTTTGTTAAAGAAAGCTTTTACAACGAGGCCACCTGAGGAATGGGACAGAGGGATGCCGGGCTGGATTGATGGCATTCTTGACAGTTTAAAAAAGATAAAATGTGACACCGTCTGCTTTTGCTTTTATGCTGCAGTGCAACACTCTTTCTTGTGCACCGTTGTTGGGTCAGGAGATCTAAACATTGCTGAAACTTTATAAGAAGGATCTCCTTAAAAAACTGAGGTTTGAGCACATAAAGAGCATCTGATTCCTCATCATCATCTTCAGATTCACACATTTTATTGCTTCCTTTATTTGTTCCCTATATCCCCCCCCCCATCCCAGGCTTTTTCTCTGTATCTTAACCCGGAGTGTGTTTACTGGCCTTGTTTTTTTTTTGGTCCTCAGACAATGCAAAATAAAAATCCAAATGAACCAGTTTGTCCTGCAAATATATTTTGAGGCCGCAAAATCCTCAAGAGACCTCAGAAGTGTGAATTGAGTTTTTTTTTTTTTTTCATTTATTTTATGCAAGTCCTAAAGGATGACGCGGATTAAATATTAAGTATGTTTAGTGATCCCTGAGGTCTCAGCGACACCAAACAGAGCAGGTTTGTTTGCCTACGTGAATTTTTGTGTCGTTTACAATGTTGCATTCCAACCAGGTTTTGATTTTCAAGCCCTAGGTCTAATTTTGTCTCTATCCAGGTCCAGCAGTAATTCCCACTTTCCAAAATGTATGGGTAGATAATCATGGCAGCGTTGGCAACGCTTTCATACTGTACGTAAATGTTGTCCTCTTGTCTCTGTTAGATTCAGCAAGCGGAGGAATGGGGAAGAGGAAGGGTGAGAGGAAAAAAGGTAATGGGATGTGCCTTTTTTAAATTTACTTTTTATTTTTGGTTTTTGTTACTGCTATGCTGATGTCAGTAAAAAAAAAAAACAGGATAAAAGTAAACAGGGTTACATTATTTAAATTTTTATCCGTGAAATTATAGTCATTACAGATATTAACCAAATTTTATTTGTATATTTCTGAAATTGACATTTTGCAATTTGTACTTTACCATATTTCTAAAGGATCCAATTTTTAAATGGCAGAAAACTTGTTTAACCGTACATTTTTTATTTGCGAACACACACACATGGGGTGGTTCTTGCTATTTCAGTATATTATTGACTACATTTAATCCTGATTACATTCTCCTTCATCTCGTTCGGTTATGAAGTTTCTTTTTTGTTCCTTTTCTCTATCTGTAGGTAAAAAAGGCACCCCTGGAGCCCCGGGTCCACCAGGCCCACCTGGCCCTCAGGGCCCCCCTGGAATACCAGGGATCCCAGGAATCCCTGGAAGCAATGCAATGGGGCCACCTGGACCTCAGGGACCACCAGGACCACCGGGGCCGCAGGGACCACCTGGAGCTCAGGGAACACCGGGTAAGAAACACAAACATACACACAGATGTAGTCATCTCTTACACTTAGGCATTTGGCAGAAAGTTTTACCCAGAGTAACTTACAACAAGGTACGATCCAAACAAGTGTGAGTTAGGGGCCATGTTCAAGGGCCCAAGAGCGTCTGCTTGATTTGTTTGGTTTAGGGTTACTGTAGTTGAAATCGGAGTGTTTTATGATTAGTGTTGGTTCAATATGGATGTTTGGGGGTTACTAAAGGTTAAATGAGGGTGTTTCGGCTTACAGTAGGTTAAATTGGGGAGTTTTATGATTACTATGGGTTAAATATGGGTGTTTGGGGTTTTCTGTAGTTTACACTTGGAAGTTTAGTGTTACAGTAGGTCTACTTAGGGTTTTAAGGTTATAGTATGGGTATTTTGGGATTAAATTAGGGTGTTGGTGGTTACATTTTGTGTTTTGGGGTTACAACAGGTTAAATAGGGATGTTTAGGGTTACAGTATGTTAAATGGGGGCATTTTGGGGTTACTGTAGGTTATTTGTGTGTTCTGGGGTTACTGAAGGTTAAATTGGAGTGTTCAGGAGTTCTTGTTGAACTTTTATGGATTTGAAAGTAAGACTGGTCGTAATCCTAAATATGAGGATACATAACCGAGCGACCGACGTGCGAGGATCAGATGACCCTGTGATGTTTAAGATATTCTTCAGATGATTGCAGAAGGTGATGAGCTCATCCATCAGTGAAGATCCCGCTGTAGGATGCAGGCAGATGTGGACCTGAGCAGAGATCATGACAGGCTTATTGATGATGATGGAGACCTGAGCTGGCACGGCAGCGTAAAGACGATCCAGATCAAATAAAGCTAATAAAATGCAGCGAATCTCTTTGAAGAACTTAGAATTTGATCCTTCCTCAGGAGTGGACGGCGACTAGCCAGCGGGAGTGACATAAGAGGAATCTAGCAGGTCGTGAAACGCGGCATTTGTCCTGAAAAGATGAGAAAACTGAATGTCAGAACATTAGAGCACTTTTATTTCACACCACCGGCAGCAGGTGCACACAAACGGCGAGGGCTTGAGCTCCGTTTGATCCGTGAGGTGCGATTCCACCTGCAAAGCCATCAAATTTAGTCTTTTTAACTCGCTCGACACATATATATGATAAATATTGTTCTGTCAGACCTACTGAGATGCTTCCAGCGAGAGGATTTCGGCACCGCAGGACCTCCTCGCTTTCTTCAGAGCTGATGCTCTCCAGATATAGAAGGCAACCAGTGCCAAATCTGCTTCAATCAATCACGGGTTTGCTAAAGAGATCGGTCTCAATTCAGAAGCGGAACGAGCCTGGATCACGGATCTGCGTCTCACTGCAGATATTCAAAGAAGAAAAAGTTCTTACTTAAGACCTAGCTGTCAAATTGACTCCTGTCCTAAAATTCCAACAACCATCCAAAACTATCTGTTGCAACACTTTTTAAACGGTTTTTTTTTTTTCCTGTATAAAAATACTGTCATTTCAGTCTGATCAACAAACAAATGAAAAATCAAGCTAATTCAGTCTAATAAGGTGGGGCCCGTTTAGGGGGATTCTTGTCACACTTTAAGAGCATGTTTTCTACAGATCAGAACTCAATGTACTTCAAGTCATATTATTACATACAAACTGTGGTGCCATGGCTAAGGTGCTGGGCTAATGACCCAGGTGGGACAGGGTCTGGACCCTGAGCAAAGCCCTTTACCCACCATTGGATGGGATGGTTGTGAGATTGTAATTTTGGTAGGTCGCTCTGGATAAAGGAATCTGCTAAATGCTTTGAATGTCTATATATTTAATAAGGGGTTCAGACTAAAGCAGTTAACGGTGTGTGTTAAAATTGTGCATGTGTTACAGGTGGTGGTGAGAGAATCAGGTTAAGAGACGCACAGGTATGATGTGTTTGCATTTATCTCTTTAATGCATGTTGAATCCTTAGACATTCATTCCTTAAAAGTGGTTCCTTAATTAAATCGTTCTTAAAGCTTAAATAACTAAATGGTAAGAATAGACCATTAGTATAGCAGTAGTATAAAGACCCTGTATAAACTATATAAAGTATTTGCTTATCAAGTATTTCTTAATATTAACATTATTATAACAATAAACAATAATAAAGTCTTTCTCCCATACACTAGCTATCTTTGAAAAGACTTTTACTAGACTGTGGTCTGACACCCTCTCACATCTAACAACTAGTCACAGATCTTTAGTCGCAGTCTTAGCAAAGAGTGGGAATCTTGGCGGGGGTCACTAATTACACTAGACTAATTTCCCATCATGCTCCTGGTGGAATTTTTCAGTAATGGAATTACTTTTTGCTGGCACTTTGTTGCTGGACAGTGTGTACCTTAGCATAGCATGCTCACTGGGGATTTGGAGGGAATCGGCGATTTCTGTCCACCTTTTTCCCTTTTCCACTCCGTCGTGGTATAAATGGCACGTCAAATCAAAAAGACACACCCACTCACTCCACATCTCTGGGACTGGAGATAGACTGACTGAAGGCTGCAACCCTGACCCGTATTACACTTGACTAGACGACACGACTCGACTCAAGAGTTTAGTCAGACGCTGGACATTTGCCTGCGACTTTGAAATTGCTTTAAGTGCAGGCGTAACTCGCAGGGTTAACGTTCGGTTTAAAACACAAACATCACTCGAGACGTGAAGCCAGAAGTCGTGCAAAAGCATCTTATATTTGCAGTAAAAAGAAATCCTCAGGAAATGCGCTCATGGAAAGTTCATTTGAAGTCCTGGAAATGTGGCGGAAGGTTTCGGGTAAAACCACGGTGGAACCCTGTAAAGCTAAATGAGTGTCAGACACGGCAGCGGCGTGAGAGCATGAAGAAGCCACTCCACCAGCCTCTCACGTTTGTGTTTCCGAAACAAATCAGGAAATGACGAGTACATAACATAAACGTTAGAACACACAATGTACGACAGTAGGAGACGATGTGCCTACACGGACTCACTTTATAATCTGTTTTGTTTTACAGTTTGGTTCATTTATTCTATTACTGATTAAAATGTATTATTAATTTATTATTGATTTAATATACTTTTAGTATTTATTTAATTAACATCTAGGCCGCCCATGGTGGACGGGTCCCCTGTCGAGTCTTTGTCCTCCCAAGGTTTCTTGCTACCACTTTAGGGAGATTTTCCTTGCCACTGTCGCCCTAGGCTTGCTCAACTTGGGATTGGCCTTTTAAGATAATATAAGATTGTAAAGCTGCTTTGAGACAATGCTTCGTTGTAAAAAAGCGCTATAGAAATCAACTTGAATTGAATAATGTATGGATTTACCTACGTCCTTTAATCTTCTGCTTTCTTTTACTTTTTATCATTCTGGCAAAAACAGAAAGATCTTTTAGGCCGAGCACAGTGTACCAGTTACAATTTAAGATATTTGGGCATGAATTCAAAAGCAATAATTAATTCACATGCATTTAAACATGTGTGTGTGTGTGTGTGTGTGTGTGTGTGTGTGTGTGTGTGTGTGTGTGTTTGTGTATTTGTTTATTTGCAGCCAGCTGTGGTGCACTTGCAGGGTCAGGAAACAACCATCCAGGTGAAAGAAGGTAAGAGTTAAAACCTAGACGCGCATGTACACACACACACACACACACACACACACACGTCAAAAGCATGTTAACCTACAGCCAATCAGATGGGTTGGTGGGACTCAAGGTTAGGCAATACAAACTGCTTTTTTTATGGATTTGGCAACCAAGCAGCCATTTTAATCCCCTGTTCTTTTCCGTGTGCGTCAAGAAGAGACGTGAAATCAGTTACTAACACAGAACAACAACTGGGAGCGTTGCCTGTGATGCACAGCTATTTGACATGTTAAACGTGCTGTCCCTGGTGCTGAACACAGAGCTGAAGGTGCAGGATCCAATCCTTAAAAAACCTCAAGAGAAAGTCTGGAGAAATGAGGTCCTGGTGTTGGTGGCAGGTTGTCTCAGGATACACAATTAGTTTGAGATAACCCCAGAGATAAGCCGTGTGAGGTCAGACTGAATTTGGCTATGAGGGATGTAACAGTGCTGGGTGAAACTGAAGTCTGTTGCTATGATACGGCAGCTGCGTTCCCCGGTCATCAGAATAATCAGTTCCTTCTTCAGTTACCCGTGCCGATCAACAAAAGTTCAAAATGTCTGCCTTGATCACTTTTGAACCAGAAGTGATATTTGCAAATCTGATTGCGGCAATCGATTTCTGAGACAATTCTGGTCCTGTTTAACATGCTGCATGAAAAGGGTGTGCTGTGGCTTTTGACTCACCCTGTGTGTGTTATATAATGGCCGGTACGTGTAAGCCGCATGATCGTTGCAATCTGCATGCGCTTCTGAACGTGGCTGTTCCTCTTAACTGTGTGAAATGACAGTAAATATCACCTATATACAGTGTGGCAGTGTGACACAGACCCTGCTGGGCTTTTGTAAGTGTCTTATCAGGACGTACTCCAGATACAGGAGGCTTGTGACCAAGACCAAACGGATCCTAATTGACTGTTAGCGATTGTTAGGCCTTAACCCAAGTCAGATGTGGTGAATCTCGGCACTTAATAATTCTGGGAGCCTCGAAGCCTCTCGGGGATGTGTGCGTAGACTCAACAACAAAACAGCCTTTAGGTAGCGGAGACTGAAACGCTGTTCATGATTGAAAAGTTCTGGGACTAGAACCTCTCTGTAAACAAACCTGGACCCCGCAGTTAAAAATGTTTTTGCTATTCCTGACGTACAAGTTGTGAGCAGTATGTAGATCCTGATTTTAACTCAAGCTTTAACACACACACACACACACACACACACACAAGTAGCAGCAGCAGCACATAAATAAAATATCCCAAATCCTTGGGAAAACTCTGCATCTGGCAACCATATGTGGAGAAAACGTGTTTCTTTGGGAAATTCAGTTTTTGGGGTTTTTTTTATATAGAGTACTTAAAGTACTTAAAAGGTATTTTAAAAATGTTACTGTTTTGAATACTGACTCCTTATACTCTGTTTAGAACAAATAAAAGTTCAATCTTTCTTTATTCGTTCTGTTATTTCTAAACCCTGAGGCTCGGTAAAAGAAGGCTGGTGAACTTTTGGGATTTAGATTTATAACCTGTATGTGTGTATATGTGTGTATGTATA
>JAUZST010081757.1:0-20466 GCA_034779995.1 Parotocinclus haroldoi | reverse complement strand
TCTCTCTCTCTCAGACACACACACACACACACACACACACACACACACACACACACACACACACACACACACACACAAACAGACAAACAGACACTCACATCAAAGAAAATGTCTGGCTGCAGTAACGTACACTACATGAAGATTAGTATTTTATAAACAGATTCATATACTCTATGATATTCTATATAACATGAAAATCAGATATACTAGCACTTACACAAGGTTGCTTCTTAAAGTTGCTGATGTTTGATTTGTGAAGACAATGTACCATTGTCTTACATCGTACTTGCCAAGGCTTGGGATGGGGAGTTATGCCAAAGCTGCAGCACCCGCTGGTTTCAGCTGTACAGCCTCATAATGTATAATTTGGGTAACGTCTGATCGCATGTACAGCCATGTTAAAGATAAACATATTATATATTTGTAATTATGTGCTGTCATAGTCAACACCTATGCTGATTTATGGCAAGAAAGAAGGTGTACATTTCATAAAGTCTGTGTGTGTGTGTGTGTGTGTGTGTGTGTGTGTGTGTGTGTGTGTGTGTGTTCTTTCATTATTAGTACTGAGTCTTGGACAGCTGACTCCTAAAGCTTTTCATATTCGTCATTTAACAAACTCAATTTTGGCCTCACATTTTTAACACATGAACTGATGCTGAATTGTAAAGGTTCTAAGAGGGATCACTCTGGAAAAAAATTCTAGAGTATTCACGATTGTCTCTCAAACGCATGCTACATGCTAAATGGTTAGCGCAGCAGCAGCAGCTGTAATAACCTAGCACTTTCTTGTTAGACACTATGAGGCTTAATTCTGCACAGATATTTCACACTGAGGGTATAAAACTGCTCACCCTGTGGATCAAACTGCAACATTGCCTGTGACTCTTTGCAATCATTGGTTTCAAACAGTCAGTTAAATTACTTTGGGGACATCAGTATAATGGAAATGATAATATCATCTACTGTGTGCTAGGTTTGTTGCATCACTGCCCTAGCTTGATATGAATCAATGAATCAGATGAAGGCTTTTCACATGATATGGAAACCAGACCTATTTTAAGGTGGACGATTGGTTCCCACAAGCCGGGCTCAGAAAAGGTTTGTATTCCTCAATGTACCAAACTTATTCTAAGTATGCTGCTAATATTCTCTGCTCTACATTCAAACAAATAGGTGCTCTTATGCTCCACTACAACCTACCTAAGAGAACTGCAGCCACTTATGGTGTGCTTTTTGATTCGCCTGCAGTGATGAGACTGGCAGACACTGATTAAAGATAAAAAAGAGGATTAGGAGTGATGTTTGCTGCATGCTATGGATCTTTTGGACCACACAAAGCAGTGCAGACATAAATAATATATTTTATATGGACATATTTCATTTCAATAAAATTTCTGTTAGCAGTATAGGCATGAGTAAGTTATGGATTATATCAAATGGGGAATAAGCTGTTAACGCACTTCACTGTAGCACAAGCCTAATTCTTCACGATTTTTATCACAATTCTTGACTTTTAGTGCCTTTTACCTTTATTTCTTGCCATTTCAGGTTACTTCACCACCATCTTTATGCATCCCCAGTGGTGCATCTCTCTGTTCTGTCTGCACTTCCCTGTGACTGTTGCACCTTTTCTGTCTCCCACTGTCTAACACTTAGATTCACTGTGTAGATGAAAATCATTTCGGGCATCACTTCCCACACATCTCTTATCAACAAATACCGAAATGTATTCCCCAGGAGTCTACTGTGCATTTGAATACAGTCACATTTGACCATGGGTACGTCACTGTCTCAAATTGTAGATGTTATCAGAATGCAGATTAAGGAATCCTACCCTAGCTCTGCTTAGAATGTGATCTGCTTTATCTACAAATATACCAGTCTTCACCAATGCCAAGACTCCAGGCCTATTCTTAATCAGAACCAAAATTGAAGGGAAATAAAGAAATATAGTGTTGATAAAAAATGAACGGCAGTGTTTCCAGCCCTACCAGCATTCCTCATAACTCATCACTTTTCTGAAAAGCATGTATCTTAATAAAAACTTCAAATAAGGCTATATGCACTATGTTCACTCAAATGTTCATATTATGCTTAGTGTAGTAAAGACAGGGGATATCACACTTGATAACAAATGTGGTAATTTAGTAGCTGTCATGCTGTGGGCGTGGGTCACTCCAATTTTGTGTGATCATCTGATTACCATCCATCCATATGGTACTAGGCATGTGCAATATGACACCGTTCCTTTTCAGCTTGCCATTTAACAGTTAAATTCACTCTGTTTAAATAATTAAGTCACAATGTGTTCCTATTGATAACTGTTTAGATGGCGTCTAACTTTAAAACCCAAAAACAAGAGGGTACAGCATCTTAATTCAAACCTTGCAAGATGCACATGTTCATCATTTAAATCTTGCAATATATGTTGCAAAAAATATTGCAATGTTCTTTCCAGCATCACCTAGACCTAACCCCAACCCTAAGCTGGGACATAACAGAATTTCAGTTATATTAAATATGATCATATGCACCCATCCATTATGTCCTGACCCGGCAACTCTGGCGCAATGGCAGGAACAACACTAGACAGAGCACCAATGCATCGTATGGAACACACACACACAGTCACACATTAAGAGAAACATTTAGAGACACCAATTAACCTAACATGCATGTCTTTTGGACTGTGGGAGGAAACCCGGTGTAAGGACAACACCATCAGGGTGGGGGTGAACATGGCAAATATTTGTAATTAGTTGGTGAGGTTGTAAGTAAACCTATTCAGATTTGTCTAGGTTTCTAATTAACTAACTAATTAAATAATAAAACAAACAAATACATAACTGCCACAATAATGCAATAAAAATGTAATACAATCACTATATGAAATGAGGAGTCATTTTAATCTAAATGGATATATTTAATGTTTTTTAATCAAAAAGAAAGCATACTGTATAGGGCACAAACTACTAATGTATATTTCATTATAAAGGTATCAGTCTTTGCTCATATTCTACTGGCTTCAATATCTCAAGTCAGTCACGGCTGAGCATGAGCCCCTCAGTTACGTGTAACACGTAAACTATGTAGCTTTGTTGAATAGGAAAATGACATTTTCTGTTTATATAAATGTTATGAGGGTTTTACCTGTTGAAAAGACAACTTGCTATCAGGGATGTCACTAGAGACTTGGGAATAGGGGAGCAAAGCCTTTATTAGGTGGGTCTTGAGGTATTCTCATATCACATACATTTTTAATATAATGTAATAATACATTTTAGTAATACAACCCTAATGTGGGCAGGTCCCTGCTTTAATATCTGGTCGTTAATAATATGTCTAATGTTATTCTTTTCACTCTAATCCTTTTCTATTTCATTTATGTCATGTTGTCTATAATGGGCAGTGTGGTTTTCCATGTTTGTATGCATTGGGGTATTGCAAATTTACACTGATGACCTGAAATATCCCACCTAAACTGAAACCCTTAAAATAAACTGACATTTTTACACCCACAGTGTAATTATTCAGTTTTGGTCATGGCATCCTACCTTTAAAAGCCACATATGAGTCTCACTGCATTAAAGACATCTTTATCTATTAGGGTTGCAGTTTTGACAGTAACATCAGCAGTAACATCAGGCAGTGTGAAACCCTTATCTGCAGGGGATTGGTTCCAGGATAGCTCACGGATAGCAAAATCCACCACTTACATAAAATGGCATAGTGTTTGCATATTGCATGAAAAAATCCTCTCATATACTTTGAATCATTTCGAAAAGATCATGAAACCTAATACAACATAATGTCTATATATATAGTTGTTACACAGGGTGAGTCAAAAGACCCAGGACAACCTTTATTTCAGAAACAAAAGGGAAAATGACATATCTGAAAACCCCAGCAAGTAATGGGTGAGGGGAGCTATCTTTAAACTAAAGACCAGAACTGTCTCACAAATTCTGAACCGTTCCGGTTCTTGCAATCAGATTATATAGCAAATATATCTTGTGGTTCACAAGTTGTCAGCACAGAACGCGCAAAATTTTTGTTGTTCATCACAAGTAACTGAAGACGGAATTGATGATTCTGATGTCTATGAATTTACATGTGGCAAATTCATGTTAGAATTTTCTGGATTTAGTATGGAAAGTGCATTTTAAAATAAAACACTAAGTTTCTACATTTACTTTAATGTGTATTCCATTGCACACAGGAAAACATGACATCTTGATGATGCTCTAAAATCTCTGTGTACATTTCTGCATTAAAGCTGCTATTACAGAAGGGTAAAGTACAGTTGGTAAATAAAGTACAGGGCAGTGAGTCAGCCCCATACCATGAAAATCCCTGACTTTTGGACATGTTGCTGATAACAGTCTGGATGGTCCTTTTCATCTTTGGTCTGGAGCACGCAGTGTCCATTTTCCCCCAAAAAGAATACTGATTCATCTAACAATGTGTGATGGCCCAACCTAGTTGCTTCCAAGCCCAGAGAAGCCGATGGTGCTTTTGGACATAATTACCATTAAACTTTGCACAGTAAAGTTTTAGGCCTAAGTGGCATTTGTGAATGTAACTCCATATTATAGGGCTTGACATATATTTAACAATGTAAAAACTCCCTTGCCCATGTGGTCATATCACTTTTTTTAACGATGGTTCTTGATGAAGTGCCGTCTGAGGGATCAAAGTTTACAGATCTTCAGTTTAGGTGTGCGGCCTGCCCTTTAGGCCAGATTCCTTGATCCGTTTAATGATATTATGCACTGAAGATGGAGAAATATGCAAATCCCTTTCAATCTACATTTCTTTTAAACATTTCAATAATTTTCTCACAGATTGACTTACCAACTTGAGATCCTCTGGCATATTTGCTCCTCCCTGAATGTTGATTTTATACCATATCTTGATTACAATAACGTGTTGAGATCACCTATTTGAAATCACATAATTATTTAGTTTTTTCTAGATCTAAATTGCTCTCATTTAAACTTTTCTTGGAATGTGTTGCAGGCCTGAAATGCAGGAACGGATGTTTATGAACAAATAAAATTAAGCCGATCAGGAAAAAAAAACATTAAATAAAAGTTAAAGGAAATGTAAGCTGATTGTAATAGTTTTTACTGACCATTTATATGCCCACATTTATGCTGAAAATGTAGATTTCTTGTATGAACAAATGTTTAAAAGCTATCATACTATCCAAATTACATGTGCAATATGCGATGTAAAAAAACCAAACAATTGTAAAAGGACACTTTTTTTATCTCTTCGCTTAAACTAAAACAATGCAGAGCAAGTCATGATGGAACAGCACTGACATACTTAATGCCTTCAATAATCATCAGATTAACCAGGCTTTTGAAATCTTAGATTTATCCTGATAAATGGTAATCCTATCATATTAAAGAAGACTTTATATGGCATATTCTACTCAATACTTTTTGACTCAGAATGATGCATTTTAGTGTACTGGCAAAGATAAAAGTTCCATCATCTGACCACAGGACAATGAAACAGATGTCATGCACAAATAAATACTGTATGTTTATGTACTTTGATGAGAGCCATAAGTGTAAATACGCTCACAGATCAGCCTAAAGCATTTTACACAAATTAGATATGTAATGGCACTTAAGAGAGTGGGAAAATAAAGTGTTAATCACTGAACCATATTAATATGAGACATGTTTTTGCCTCTCCGCATGCCCTAAAGTCCGTGTTTGTTTACATGTTTGTCAAAAAGAGTAAAGCCAAGATCTCAGTCTGATGCATAAACGGATTTCATTAGATTCCTCTAAGAGAATGATCTGCCATTCCCAGTTTAACATGGGTTCTTTTGAAAGTCACAGTAAGTATTCATATCTTAAAAAGGCAGGTACACCACATATAGTTTCCCAAACAAAAGACTACCACCGCGTTTAATTAATTAAATTGTGTTCCCTATCATTTCATGGTTTTGAGGTCGAATCAAACATACTGTATCTCACTACTGGATTAAACACATAATACTGCCTTGAGGCAGCCGCACGCCACTTGAGGAGCAAAGGAGATCAAGTTTTAAATTACTTTTCCCTTGCTCCTCCTGCACTTCAATTAGGACCAGAAGATATATTAGATTAAGTCAAAGGAATTCAAACTTCTGCATGTCCAAAAGGAATCCAGAATTCTAAGTTAATATATTATATTCATCTTTAATCCGAAAATAAAGTAAAATTACTTCACTACTGAACTGTCTAAATTTATTTTAAGGAATGATAAAACTCTTTTCATAGTTTGTAAAGCTTTGCAGTCTACATCAAGACTATTCAAGTTGTTATTTGCGAAAACACAATTTTCCACCCTAAAAAAAGGACATCTTATGAGGTCTATACCCTGTAACAGATTAGACCTATATCATTTTTACACTGGTATATTTACTGGTATAAATACTGGTATTATTAGTGTGGTTTGGACACTGCAATAGACAATGGGTGCTATTAGTTTTACACCCTACAAAAGGACTGGAAATCTATTAGTTTCGTTCCTTAAAAACAGATTTAACTTTTTCACAACCCTTTATTACACAGATCATATTGTACATTGCAATAAAATGGTTAAAATGAATTGTACTGTCATTTTGACATATCCCCACATTTTTGTGGGCAGTATAGGTCCACTGTTTAAATTGCATGCATAAAACGATAAACTAGGTTACATTTGCTTGAATGTTTTCAGTTAGATTTTTACATTTACGGCATTTAGCAGAGGCCCTTATCCAGAGCGACTTACAACTGATACAGTCTTCAAGTAGTTGTGGTTTAAGGGCCTTGCGCAAGCACCCATATAAAGAGAGAACGTAATACTACCATTTACAACTATATTATATAGTATGCTTCTCATACATCCTTTTCTTCACATGTGACACTTTCTGACATGCAAGCTGCAAGTTATTACTTTGGTAGTGTCCAATTATACCACCTACATGTTCATACCAAATCTAGTATCAATCTGATAATTTCATTCTTCATTTTTTATTTAACATCTTTACAGGTCTGGATCACAAGTCACAATTGTGGGTCTGGAGAGAATAAATGGGTTAACTATGCTTCAGTGTGCACACAGCTGCAAAGTAAACAGAGACACTATTCATTGTGCCCACAGCACACTGACACCATGTTTCTACAGTCATCAAATAGATATATGTTTCATCACAACTAAACAAAAATAAAAGTTGTGGAGTACTTATATATTTATACTTTTAATTTATACTTATATATTTATATATCTATAGATGTTTTTGTTGTTGTTCCATACTGTTCAATATTTGAGGGAGACCAAGATGTCAAGCGTGATTTGGCGGCATTTAATGTTTTGAAATAATGGTCATAAGATTTAAAACTAAATTCTAAGATTGTAGAGCCCTTGAGCAAGACCATTAGCACACAATTATCCAGCTTTATGTTTGTATTAAATCTTAGCACTGTCAAATGAACAAATGTAAATGCATGAAGACAGAAGCTTATGTGCACTGAAGTGGAACTGGTATCCTGATCCACATCTAAGTGATGAGAGTGTTTGAGGCCATTGAAGGTCATTGCATGAGACAGGCAATTAGGTCACTGTGTGTGCAATGGATTCAGTTTGCAGTTCTGGGAAAGAGACGCATGAAGTGCCAGCAGTCTGATTAGCAAATGAGAAAAGAATATGACTACCAAGAAGCAGGTACTGTTTACCTGCGGCATACTGTCTGTAATGGTATCAACTTATGTCAATTTGCTAAATTATTCTACATTTGAACCAGGATTTTTGAAGTGGGTGCCCTGTTATATTTAAAGACCAATGATCTAACAACACTTTTGTTCAAATTAATTACATCAAAGATGTCTAAGAACCTTACTAAAAGAATTGTAGGTGCTCATCAAGCTGGAAAAGCCATATCCAAAGAGTTTGGACTCCACCACTTCACAGTAAGGTTGCATAAAAATAAAAGACCAGTGGTTTCCACCATGGAGTGGTCAACAAATCACTCCAAAAACAAGGTATGTAATCGTTCACAAGCTCGCCAAAAAAAACAAACAAAAAAAAAAAAAAATGGTAACAACCAAGGACCTTTCTCACATTGGCTAATTATAAGTTGATCATCATAAATGTACCTTCAGGAGATCACTGAACAGCAATGGAATGGATTCCAAGGTTGCTAAGATAAAGCCAGTGTATTTCAAAAATAATTTTCCTGCCCATCTGTCCAGTTTGCTAAAGAACACATTGACAAATTAGAAGGAAAAATCATTTCTGAATGGATGACAACAAAACACATATTTTTTTGTTTAAACGAGCCTAGCCTAGCCTAGAATATCAGTATGTTAACAGCTAGGAGATACTTGTTTAGAATAAAGAACAGAAAACAAAGATAGAGGAGAAATATATTGAGACAGTAGATGCTAAAGATGAACTTCAGACAAAAATGAAGCTGTGTCTGCACAGAAGTGCTGTGTTTTTAAATAAACAGAAGCGCAGGACAATCGGATATATATATTGCAAAGTTTGTCGAGCCGCTGTCGGTAAATCGAGTAACTCATTCCATAGCCTCAGGGGAAACCATTTTAGAATGCCAAGAGTGTATACGATTACAGTCATTGCATTCAATGCTGTTAACAACATTTTAGGTGGTCCATAAAAACTGATATTGCTTGCAGAGGCAATTTCTCAAGCCACTGCATATGACAAGATAAACAAGCAATGTAAGGACTTTACGCATGTCTTACCAGGGTTCAAAAACTTAAGCCAAAAATTCATACTTCTTTCTTTGGCAGTTCACACAATAACTGTTTACATTATGTAGATGTATTATGCAAACTGAAAGCTGCATATATACTGTGTGTATAACAAAAACACAATCGTGCATGTCAAACATATTAATGACACATTATTAACGCTAGACAAGGCTTGCTATGCCTGGGTTCATGATTTCTTCAAAAGTCATGAGTTCTAATTAGTGAAATTCATTTGGAGGACTACGGTGCAAAGACATATAAAAAGGCAATTATCCAAGTCTGCTCTTTTCAGAAAATATCACCTCCATATGAACCATGCTCCAGAAAGTCTTAGAAAAGACTGTGACACTAGAGAAGGAAACTTAAGATAATAACTTGGTAATCAACAATTCACAAGCGCTCTACGAATACAGGAAATACAGTACTCTGGTATTTCCATACTTCAGTACTTTGGAGAGTGGATGTGCTACAAAGATCACAAGACTACAGTGCCAAAGTGCCTGTGAAGTACAGTCCCAGGAAAATGTACTGTGAAATTGCATAGTAAAACTGTAAATTGATTGATGTGAACTTTTTTCACAGTTTGACTATAAAGTTCACAGTTCTACTATACATGTTTGATGGTAATTTGGCCACTTCATGATTTCTTAGTTGACTGTGAACTGACCAGAAATTATTTCACAGTTCTACCATGGATTTTGATGGTAATTTGGCCACTCCGTGGTTCTACTATCAAAGTTTACAGTACATTTTACCTGGGGTGTAACAACTAAATAATATTAAAAGCAGAACTTACTAAACGTTGTATGTGCCCATTGTAAGAAAAGCACAAATAGAAGGGTTCTCCATCCCAAAAGAAGTTTGCATGTTTTCTCTTTATCTGTGTGGGTTTCCTCTGGTTTCCCCCAACAACCCAAAAACTAGCGAGCATATTTTTGATTAAATAGGTATGGACAGTGAGTGAGGAAGTAATTTTGCTTTGGAATCAAGTCATAATTCTGATCATAAACCAACACAAGAAGTGAAGTGTAATAATCATGCAAGAAATCCTTACATGATCTGAATCACCAGCTACAGGAAACATTAGCGCTAAAGAAGGTTCCACCAGTTATTAAATACAAGGGTTCAAATACCGTCGAAAGTCTTCATGACTATGAATGATTTATTACTTCGACCAATAAGCAGCTGCTTGAGTGTAATGCAACTCCAAAGGGTTCCACATACACTGCACATTTCGTGTTAACTATGTAATAGTCGTTTTTTTCGCCACAGGAAGCTGTTTGATTAATATTTTAGATCGATATTCTACCCAGCACTGTAAATGTTGCGTTTTCAAAAAAAAAAATCCCATCAAAGATGCTACGCCTGATAAATGACCATGTGCTGCGAGATATTGGTTATAAATCGTACAGAGCAACAGATGGACTACACTCAGTAACTGGATGCACCTTATGGCTGCACTATAAAGCGCTGAGGACAAACATAGCGCTAGTTATGCATTAGGTTCATTTACTGGAAGCGGTTTAAAATCAATCTATAGGCTAAAGTAATTAGGAGCATTAACATCAACACGATTAATTCAAATCAAACAAACGCGAAAAAGATATCCGTACTGAATAAGCGGTCACAGCTCCAATAGTTTCCGTTATACACCGAGCTCATAGGACGAACTATGAAATGAAAATCACTTACCATTTTCGTCTCAAAAGCACGAAGGTAAAAATGTGGACAGGTTCACTCATTCCGTTATCGTTCACACGCTCAAACAGCACCGGACTGCGCGTTTATCCGCTCGGGCGTCAGAGCGTAAGTGCGAAAGAACAGTGCTGTGTACTTATTTCCACTGACAGGAGTGCATGAGCGGAGTGTACTGGAGGAACGACGGGAGAGTAGCTACGAACGGCATGTACGGGGAGATGAACGAGTGGTGTGAACGAGAGAAGAACAAGATCAGCTGAGTGAATTATACGAAAGAGGAACGAGTTGATACCCACCAAGGAAAGGAACGAGAACATATCCACCCAAAGAGAGCGAAAGGAATGAATCGGTGTCCACCAACTGAGGGAGAGGGGAGAGGGTGAGATAGAGTGAGAGATTGGGGGGGGGGGGAGCAAGTGGATATCCAGCCATCGAGAGAAAGAGAAAGAGAAAGAGAGAGAGACGAGTAGAATCAGTGCATATCCACCCTGAGAGTTGACTTTGACTCTAACCACACGTTAATTAACTCTACTGATTTAAAAAATAAGGAGCCATTTCAAAATGAAATGTCCTCTAATTAAATATTCAGTTAATAATATACAATTAATAATCTGATTTGTATTTAACAATGCAAAACGACTTTCACTAAACCATTACTTAAATAAACTGTATTACAAAAAAATCAGAATGACACTAGGTATATTACACAAACTATACAATATTATACTAAATTTACCTTGAGAGAGGAACCAGTAGGCAGTCTCTTACTCTGGTTGATGCCAGGACACACAGGAGGAGGTAATCTCATTAGGCTCAACAGTAAATCTTTCACTCTCGCCTCAACATCTCCAAGTCAAGCATTGCTTGTATGTTATTGAAAAGGTACAAATATGCATGCATACATACATACATACGTACATACAGAGTGACCAAAACAAGCACTAACTGTGTGGTGGCAGCGCTACGAACAAACCCAATTACAAATGCTGTGTTATGAATAACCCGTGTCTTACCTGAAATTACAAGACACCACAGACAGCCTTGGTGTTGCTAATGAAGTGCCTAATGAGGGATGCATTATTCAGTTTGTCCAGAATTGAACACCTGACAAATAGTCATGTGTCAGATCACCAAACACTTACGTTAAACCGATTCAAAGTAAGCTAATCTAATTATCTAACCTGAAAGAGCCTAAGTTTTATCTCTGGCTCTTCAACCATAAAGAAGCAGAACATTAGTGTGTGAGGTCTTCTATTGTTACATTTTTAAGTTGAGGAGAAAGAGAATGATAATTCAAAGCATATGTCTGTTCAGAGCATGACAACATGAAGATCCACATTCAGAAACATTGATGTGACACGGCTTCTGACAGTCATAACAGCAAACTCGAATTGCATTACCCACGTGCAACAAGAGAGGTTAATGACAGAGTACTATAGTGCCCTAGCTCTTAGCCTGGGAAAAAATTAATGCACCCAGACCAAGCACCGAAACCCCTTTGAGCAACAAATGCGCAAGTGAAGAGAATTTGGTACAAGCCCTTGTGGCTACTGTCACATTGAACACGGCAAGCATGTACCATCGCTTAACATACAACCACCAAACAACTGTATATGAAGGGTTCAGCAAAGAAGTCTGAAAGCACTGTCAGATCCTACCTCTCTTTATTATGATGCAGCTCCATGTGTAAAACAAAAAATAAAGAACACCATAAATAAATTGGCTAACCTTCTATCATATACTATATTCGACTAAGGTATGGTGCCATTTAAAAAACACTTGGAAAAGAATGATTTGTGGATTTAATAAACAAGAGGGATAAATGGAAGAAGCGTCCATCACGAATGGATGTGTATAGTCAATGTATCAAACGTGTACAGTCAGAACGGATGAAAGCAAACTGAATTCTTTGCCTGTACAGCGGAGCCCTACATTAGATTCAGTTCGCTTCATTATACAGAACTTAAAATTTTAACACGGTGTCCTGAAGAACACAGTGGGGAAAACATAGATGTGGGTTTGCAAGATGCCCTGACAAGCTGGAGTTTGTATAAAGAGTGTGTTTGTATAAAGAGTGTGTGAAGACCACATATGATTAAAGCCACCAAACTGAATGGCTGGATTATCCCGTTTCTTCAGTGTTTGGGCACTCCATCTTGATATTAGTAAGTGTTCATTTTAATTTAAACAATTTTACAATTACAATTTTAAAAATTTGTATAAACTAGTCATTTGTATACAGTCAACTGATTTATTATGCATACTGCCTGAACAATGATGCCAGAAGTCATAATGAAATTATAATGAAGTCGCTATGTGATTTATAAGTGATGGGCCCAGCGGACTAAAATAAAATAGTACATTTGTTAGCATTTTCTGTTTGCTTATTTTTCTTTACTCACATATTTTTGCATTTAAGTGTATTATTATTGGGTTTTTAAGAGGTATACAGCCTTGCATTGTACAAAATGTTTGCACTATTGTACAATCCCAGTTCCAATGAAGTTAGGACATTGTGTAAATACAATGATTTGCAAGTCCTTTTCAAAGTATATTCTTTTGAATACCCTACACAGATAATCAATGTTCAAATGTATATTCTTTAGTATTTTTGCAAATAATCACTCATTTTGAAATTGTCTGCAACACGTTCCAAAAGAGTTGGGATCATATAACGACTGTGTTACATCACCTTTCCTTTAAACACCACTTAATAAGGGAACAAAGGACACCAATTGTTGAAGCTTTGTAGGTGGAATTCTTTCTCATTCTTGCTTAATGTGCAACCCCAGTTGCTTAAAAGTCCATTGCCTCCATTGTTGTATTTTGCGCTTCATAATGTGCCACAGTTTAAATTAGACGCAGATCTTGACAGTCCTTTTGGTCTTTGGCCTGGAGGACATGAGGTTCAAGATTTCCAAAAACAATTTGAAATGTGGACACTTTTCCACTGTGTCAGTCCATCTTAGAGGACCTCGGGCCCAGAGAAGCCGGCAGTGTTTCTGGTTGTTGTTGATACATGGCTTTAGCTTTGCGAGGTAGAGTTTTGACTTTCACTTGTAGATGAAGTGACGAACTGTGTTCACTAACAATGGTTTTCTGAAGTGTTTCTGAGTCCATATAGTAATATCCGTTACAGTATGATATCAGTTTTTAATGCAGTGCCACCTGAGTGATAGGAGGTCACGAGCATTCTGTGTTGGTTTTTGGCCTTGCTGCCAAAAGCAGATTTTTTTCCATATTATCTGAATCTTTTGACAATATTATGAAACCAAGATTATGAAATCCCTAAATACCTTGCTGAGAAACATTGTTCTTTAAATGTTTTACTTTTTGCTCATGTAGTTGTTCAAGTGGTAAGCCTCGCCCCATCCATGCTTGTGAATGGCTGAGCCTTTTGGGGCTGTTCCCTTTATATTCAATCATGATACTCACCTGTGGAATGTGCCGAACAAGTGTTCATTGAGCATTCCTCACCTTTTTTTCCCGGTGTCCCAACGTGATGCAAGCATCGTATTCCAAATGAGTGAATATTTGCAAAAAACAATTAAGTTTAGCAGTTTGAACATAAAATATCTTGTCTTTGTAGTGTTTTCAATTAAATATGGGTTGAAAAGGATTTGCAAATAATTGTATAATTTACTGTATTATTTATGTTTTACACAATGCCATAACTTCACTGGAACTGGGCTTGTAATTTGTGATATCGAAAGTTAAGTTGATATTAAGTTGATATTTGGTTTGTTGTCCATTTTGTGCACTATTAATAAACACAAATATTTTTTCATTTAACATAAGCCATATAAATACACAGGCTCATCATGAAAAGAGCAAGAAACAAGTGTGCATGATAAATGAACACATGAACTCCAAAGGTAATGCATGAAGACAAAGGCACAAATGGAACACCAAATCATGTACCACAATGAGGCTGTACTTTCTGGATGTCTAAACACAAGCTTAGTTAATAGCTGGACTAAAATTAGTAATGGGCCAGGAACCAGCTCAGGATGATAGTCAGATTCTTAGACGGTCCCAGTGAGGCACATGGCAGCTTTGGAAAATCTGCTAAAAGGTCAGCATTGCCTACTGGAATGCCTGCAACCTGGTAAAATGTATCTGATACAGGTCACCCATGTTTTAAGGAAGGTTGGGTGGGCAGTCACAGATGGCAACATATAGAGCATCTTTTATCAGCTATAGCATGCTTTTCTGGGCTTAATAATATGAGCGGTGTCCACAAAAGTCACAGGTGGCTAAGCATTATCTGAAGCTGTGACCCTCTTGGTGTGACTTGAATTGCCATCTCAAAATGTCTTGTGTGCTTATTTTCTTACTGACATGCTGTGCTCTTGTATTTTTATTCTGTAACAGCATAGTAAACAAAAGACAACAAGGGCAGATCCATATTAACTAGAAATATCTTCCCATGGCAGTTCATGAAATAGCAATTTTTGGGTTTTTTAGGTTTCTGAAATGGCCCCAAAGCTGCTTTAAGGCAATGGTAAAATAAACGACATCTCCATTAAACAATAAGACAAAAACAATAACAATGACAATTGGTATTCAATTAACGTTTAACTTAATAATATACAGTGGTATCTCAGTTCTCAACCACCTCGGAACTTGTTGAATTTGGTTCTCAGTGCATTTTAACTAGTAAGTTTCTCAGCTCTCATTGTTTGCTGTAAGTGTTTTGCTTTTATTTTTTTACTTTCAATGAATGTCATGAAATTACATGAGATTTGACAGATCAGCACTTGATATTCTTGATATGAATCTGCTATGATTCAGTATTGACTATATTAAACTCATAAGTTCATGGAGCATTTAACTTATGATGAGTTTGACAAAACATTCCCAAACCGTAAATCAGGGAGCACCTGTACAATACAACTCCATGAATGGCTGTAATGGCTTACAGCTATACAGTGTGGATGTTCTAGGGGCCTGGAAGAGAATAACTATAAATTTTTTTTTCCTTCTAGGAAATAAATTGGTGATGGTTTGTCTCTTCTCATACTACTTTTCAAACAATAATAGAACACCACACTCTTTTTGTTTGATGAACATTTGGCTTTGTGATGCATACCTCAAACAAATACAAAGTAACTGTATTAATTAATGGATTTTAATTAATGGATACCGGATTCCAAAAAAGTTGGGACACTAAACAAATTGTAAATAAAAACTGAATGAAATGATGTGGAGGTGCCAACATCTAATATTTTATTCAGAATAGAACACAAATCACAGATCAAAAGTTTAAACTGAGGAAGTGTATATCATTTTAAGGTAAGAATATGTTGTTTCCAAATTTCATGGCGTCAACAAAAAAACCAAGTTGGGACAAGGCCATTTTTACCACTGTGTGGCATCGCCCCTTCTTCTTACAACACTCAACAGACGTCTGGGGACAAAGGAGATGAGTTTCTCAAGTTTCGAAATGGGAATGCTCTCCTGGCATTCCTGTTTGAGGTGCAGTGACTTTTAAGGGCCCGGAGATCACGAGCATCCAGTATTTTCCAGAGTTTTACGGCCTTGACCCTTACGCACAGCGATTGTTCCAGATTCTCTGAATCTTTTGATGATGTTATGCACGGTTGATGATGATAACTTAAAAGTCTTTGCTATTTTGCTATTTTACGCTGGGTAACACCATTCTGGTATTGCTTATCTTTCTGCACAATAATGGTGGAATTGGTGATCCTCTTACCATCTTGCTTTCTAAGAGACACTGACACTCTGAGAGGCTCTTTTTAGTATTTTTCAGTTGAAAAAAAATACATTAGATCTTCATAATTGTGCCAGAATGTCAGGAAGTAATTCTCGCTTCTGCTATTTTATTGGACAAAAAAATCTTTAATCTGGCTTTTCAGCTGAGTGATACAGACATGAGGTTGAGGTGCTGAAAGGCCACATGCCAAACACAGGAGATGATAGGCCTGGCAGAGTGAGATGCAAAAATAAAGTAAACAAAAAAAAAGAAAAAGAGTGAGCCTAGCGTAATGAGTGTTCTGTGACAGACAGATGCAATTGTGCTGCCTCTAAATTGTTATCAGTAAATAATCTTGTAATGATCTAAACCTTTTGTGCTTATACTCAACAAAGCATGCAATTTTCTTTACACTGTACTATTTTAGTTGGTGACAACAAAAAATGGTGACAGAGTCATATGACAGATGTACATAGAAACCAAGACTGAGATAAAAACACCAATTACATGTTCTCCCTAAAGAAGAAATGCCCCAAATTTACCTACTGTCTGTGTGTTTGCTTACTGAGAGATGAGGGAGGCAGATAAGTTCTATGAGAACAGCTGTTATTTCTAAAATGGGAGACCCACAGTTATTAAGCCAGGCCTGGCGCCAGAACTAATTAATGACAGGGGGAGCATCGAGGACAAAAGGAGAATAAGCTGGCATTGATGGAAAATATACAGTATATATTACTGTTATCACATATAGACTTTATTGCAGAGGTATACAAATGTATGACTATATATTTGGCAACCGAGTTTAGCAATTTTTTATATTAAATAAATAAATAAATTTAGTCAAATGGGTACAGGTGGTACTAAACTACTGTGAATATTAAAAAAAAAAACTTGTTACATAGTTTCAAAATATATTTAGTTTGAGAGTGTGAAAGCAAGCAGAAGAGCAGCCAGAACATGAGCCAATTTTGTGACATAGCTAAAAACATAAAGCATAATCAAACATTTATGGGCATTTTTGTTCAATGGTACAACACTGGTAAGCAAAATGTAGGTTCCCAAGCCTTTAATCACAATAGACTTAACCTACAAGTGACATGCACAGTTTTCCTTTGGCTGTTCCTTGTTTCTGGCTCGCTTAGTTTAGTTATTTAACCCCTGCCTTTCCTTTGTGTAGCGCAAATAAAGTATGTTACGCTTGCTTTGGTCTGTTAGTGGACTCTTTATGCACAGATGTTTTCTTCATTACTGCACTCATTTGTCCAATGTTTTTTAAGTATCTATATAAAGCTCTGGTCTGTACCAGCTTCTAGTGGTTATCGCCTGCTTTCTTTCCAAACACGACAGTTGGTAACACAACCGCTTCTTGGTAAATCTAGAATACGACAGAGTAAACAACAACATTCTGCTCACCTCCTCAAGTAACACAGAAGTGGCCCAACAGTGCTGACACACAACTTGAAATTCTATCACAGTTTTAGGTTAGTTTTGCACTGACCTAAGACACCATTCTAATTTAGAAACAAATGGGAAAAATCACATCTAAATACCACAGCAAGTAATACGTGAGGGGGCCTATCTGTTAGGTGTCCGGAACCTGGGCGCCATTTTGAAAGCTACCATATCATATCAAGGGCAAGAAGGTGGTCATGTAGCATATCAAAAAAGACCAGAATTGTCTCTTGTTAGTTGTCACAATAAGATTTGAAATATCTCTTGTGGTTCAAATGTTGTCAACACAGAAATGTGAAAACTTTTGTTGTTCATCACATTTAACTGGCGGTAGAATTAACGATTCTGATGCCTGGGGAACACAGCCACTATGTAACAACTGACACTCAGAAATATCAGCAATTTCACACAGCACTGTTGCATCCCTCATTGCCAAATTCAGAGAAACTGGAACTGGGGACAACAAGGCATGTAGTAGTCACCTGAAGACTGCTACAGATAAAAAAAAACCTCGACAATGGTTTTAGCAGCTTTCAAGAATAATCCACAATGCAGCATGTGATGTCTTTTTGACTCACCCTGTATTTTTAATCCAGTTGTTTAATTATGTTCTCTTTATGATGATACTTTAAGGCACATTTATGCAGTATTGAAAATATATTAGGTATTTATAGTGTACCCTGTAGTGTACAGTGTAGCCTATGACAAATAAAATTTAAGTAGTTTTTATTACTTCTCAAGTTCAATTATATTCAGCTGGACAAGAACTTAATCGTTAACAAATCTTACCCAAAAGAGGATGGGTGACCAGTCCATGCCCAATTCCTCTCAAGGTTTCTTTCTTATGAGTATTTAAGCACATAAAGCTGAAATGTATTGCAATCAGTTGAGCAGTGAAATTGGGGGCTAATGGTGTAAATGTGCATAATTCTCTCAAAAGCTGGGTCATAAGTACAGGCTTTCGTTGGGTAAGAGGAGACAGGGTGATAGGACATGATGTTTAAATGCATTAATTGGTATTCACTGGCAGCACTTCATTGCTCTGCACTCCTCACTTTGCCTTTGTGAGAGGAAAGATTAGATGCTCAAACACAAAGTATGCAGCTCAGACTTGGCCGGTCACAGAATCACTTCCTGCTAAAGACACGACACTAAGCAGAGTGCCAGAGCCAGCAAGTGGAGGAGCACAGGCACCGGCAAACGATAAACAGAGCCCAGGGGAGAAAGCAGGGGCCACAGCTGTGCTTTACGAATGAGACGGAGCCAAGGAAGGAGGAAGAAACAAGAACTGGAGATAAACAGAGCTGACAGAACAACGACATGGCTAGAAGAAAGAGTACTAAGGGGGGAGGGATGTAGAATGAGAAAAGAATAAAAATAAATGGAGGGAGAAGGTAAAAATGTAAATTACAAGGACAAGAAGCAAGCAAACATGTATGGATAAAACAGACATGGTGGCGAACTAGCTAGGTCTTAACCAGAACTCAATCTACTCAAGAAAGACAATAAGTATATCAAGAATACTGTACGTCAGTCACAAAAGAATAACATTGAGCCACAATAGGCTATTTCAGTTTGGACAAAAAGCATAATTTAAATTCCTTTAATGGAATAAAGTATGGGGAAACATTTACAGTAATACTGACCCACTTTCTAGACATGTTCTTTCAATAAAAGGCTGGATGAATTCCAGGTTAAGTCCAACTTGATAGCCCATGATTTAGAGCTGAGCAGGACAATACAGCCAGTGCACTTTTACTTAAAAAGCCACATCTGTTTAGTTAGCTTAAACATCTGATGTCATGTCAAAGGTGTTAGAGTTCGCACTGCGAGCCCTTTTTACTTTGTTCGCCGCGGTCTCCCGGGGATCTCTCGGGGACCCTATCACAACAAAAGGTTGTGTTGTTCATTTCCATTACACTCTTTTCTCATTTCATGATTCTACTATATACTTGCATATGGCTCAGTTTGGAAATGGTTTAAGAGAACTTGGTTGTATGTCAATATATATATATGCACCGCTAAAATTAGGGGATAATTAAAAATGAAATGGCACAATGAAATATCCTCTAATTTGCGAACAGTGTACCTTGCAAAGGAATCTAGGGTTGAAGAATAAAGAAGGGTTGAGAAAAACTAACAGGGATACAAAAACTAATTAAATGGCATTCAATCAGAGAGCCAATACTCAGAAAAGGATTAAGGGAGGACAACCTGCAGCTGATTTACATCTGGCCTGGAAAGCAGAAAATAACATGCTATACTGGCGATAGCTCAATTACAATATAACAATATAATATAATGCAGTTAATAAGTAATGAAATGTTTTATCAATCATACTATCCACAAACTATTTACTTTTTTGTGCCACTAATATCTTTGGTTTTTCTAGCCACCCTAATTATGACAATGCTGTTATTCCTGCAGTGTTTAAGAACAATAAAGTTGTTCTAGTCTGTAACAGTTTATTTCTTATCTCAGACAGTGGTGTCCTGCTAATTAGCTACTGATTAATGCTTCTGGGGCACAAGAGCTGGCCATTTACATCCCCAAGTCTGCTATCAACCAAGTCATCTAGGGATGGGCAGGGAAAGTCCACTAGTCAATTGTTTGAAATAGACACGCATCAACTCACAAAATCGTTTTTGTTGATTTACATTAAGCCATATTTACTTTTATGGTTGTTGATTCATTTAATACATTATGTTGTAACTAATGAATTTATAGGGAAGTTCACAGGTTATATCCTGTAATATCAGGATCTACAGCGGATAGTGAGGACAGCTGAGAAGATCATCGGGGTGTCTCTTCCTTCCATCACAGACATTTACACTACAC
>JAUZST010081737.1:0-20470 GCA_034779995.1 Parotocinclus haroldoi | reverse complement strand
AGAGAGAGAGAGAGAGAGAGAGAGAGAGAGAGAGAGAGAGAGAGAGAGAGAGAGAGAGAGAGAGAGAGAGAGAAATTAGGGCATATTTACAGTATAGTTTTCTCTCTGTACTATAAACTAAGACTGAATGCGCTCTCAGAGTCTTACTCATCAAGTTGTGCAAAAACACCCAGGATTCCCATGTACTTCAAGCTTCACTGTGGATCTACAGCTCCTGGGACCTGTGTGTGTGTTGGACTTAGTGAAGGGGCAGACTGTGCTGAAGATGTATTGACTTGATCAGTGCTGCAGTTAGAATATTTGACCTGTGGTTGTCTTAAAATGTCCCCAGGGACAAGAGCACATACAATGCTGGGCCTCCCTCATGGAGTAAATGGGGATTTTGTCTTCTAGCTGTTGGAGTATTCGATCAACTAGCACATGGATAGATCCTCTGTTTTGCACTAATTTAAGTGAACTCGACTACTCCATCATATTTGTAATGTGTGCACATGCAGTCTGGTAGCTCTTGTTTCATGCATGGGATTAAATAGGGATTAAAATCAGTTGTTAAAATACAAACAGTGACAGTGAATAGTTTGATATACCGTGTCCACATTTCTCCGTACATCTTTTTTTCCCAGACTGAGCTAACAGCGTTTGTTTGTAATGTAATACTTAATCCGACCACTAGATGGAGATGCATATTTATTTTTAACATGAGTTAAGCCGTTGTTCATAAGTAGTGATGGGCAATACCACAGCTTTGGATTAGATAGCAAGTGTTACCAAAGCTAATATTACGATTCTGATACCGATTAATAATTTAAATCTATTGTAATAAAGGTTCAGATCAATCTGGGGGTTTTAAAAAGTAATGATTTTATTAATCTAATCAAATTCAGTCTGCTGTCATTCAAATGAAAATAGGTTTTAATTTGTTTTAATTGAATTGAATTGAATTTTATTTGTATAGCGCTTTTTGCAATAGACATTGTCACAAAACAGCTTCACGTTGATGCTGTATCAATTGTCACAAATTGGATTCTGTTGTCCCTAATGAGAAAGCCAAATGGCGACAGTGGCAAGGAAAAACTCCCTGAGATTAAAAGGAAGAAACCTTGAGAGGAACCAGACTCAGAAGGAAAAACATCCTCATTTGGATAATAAACATAATTAACATATATAATAAAACGTTTAGATGAAATATGTAATATGTCTATGTAGAGATGGGAGAGGAAACATCTTCGGAATAACTGGACGTCCATCTGATATCATCTCCCACAGCACCGTTAGAGTAAGGACCAGAAAGAGGAATTGAATTAGACATGATCTTTGGTACCTTTAACATATGAAGGACTAAAACTGGAAGCAGAACTAAAGACCGAATGCTTGATTAAACAAGTAGGTCTTGAGCCTAGATTTAAACATTGAGACTGTGTCAGAATTACAAACATTGTTCCATAATTTGGGGGTTTTGTAGGAGAAAGCTCTGCCTCCCGATGTAACTTTCATTGTTCCAGGAACTTGTAGGTGACCTGTAGCACTTGATCGAAGTTGGCGAGGAGGATTATAATAAACTAACAGCTCAGTCAGATATTGTGGGGCGAGACCATTTAGAGCTTTATATGTTAATAGTAGAAGTTTATACTCAATGTGGGATTTTACAGAAAGCCAATGTATTGTAAATAAAACAGGGGTGATATGATCCTGTTTTTTAGTTTTAGTTAGAACTCTGGCTGCAGCATTTTGTACTAACTGAAGCTTGAGTTTCTTAGCTTAGCGAGGTTTCTTAAATGGAAATATTAATTAAATCTAACATTAACAAAATATAACATTAATCATTGAGTCATGTTTTCCACAGCATGAATATGTAATTAAAATGGTCTGAATAGCCAACAAGTTATAAACCTATAAATACAGCGTGAATAATATTCAGCGCTGCTTAGCTAGCAAAATGTTATTATACAAATGCCCTATTAAACCTTATACGACTTATAAGTTTTATTTTTTGTTTTTAATAAAGTTTTGTTTTGGGAGGTTTTTTTCAAATAGCAATGCACAAAACGCATTTCACTGAGTTCTTTGTCCTTGCTATTAGAAATGCTTTTGTTTAAGGAAACAAAAGTTTAGCATTGTTTGCTGGAGGAGAAACCTCTGCATGCTTTTGTGCAAGGCAAACGTTTGCACATTTTAACCTTATATTTTTCTTACAGTGAATGGTATACCATTGACTTGTTATGGCATTAGTAGCCTCTCCAGCTGATTACAGGGTGAGCATGGTGTCCTCACTGACCACCGGCATTTATGCTTATTCTTTAGCTTTCAAAAATGATGAATTCTACATTTATGTTCTCCGGTTGTTTTATAATGCCATTGTGTTATGTTATACTATGTATAATATGTTATATTGGGTAACTTTCATGTTTATGGACTGCAACCTACCATAAAAGTGAACACTTTCATTTCGAGTGTAGGTATTGATTTGAGAATATTTTAAATACATTTTCCATTTTCATTATTTAGAGTAACCAATGACTGTAATGCATGGTATTGAAATGTGGAAGGAAACTAGTGCACCCGGAGTAAACCCACATAGACACAGAAAGAGTATGTATTCTCAACACAGACTGTAGCCGGGTCAGAACTAAAAACTGAGTCTCTAGAGCTGTGAG
The DNA here is from genome assembly GCA_034779995.1 of Parotocinclus haroldoi. Classification (NCBI taxonomy): domain Eukaryota; kingdom Metazoa; phylum Chordata; class Actinopteri; order Siluriformes; family Loricariidae; genus Parotocinclus; species Parotocinclus haroldoi. Next base: position 17,816 of record JAUZST010081737.1, on the reverse strand, counting down.
GCAACAGTGCTAAACACTGTCTTCACCATTCCAGCCCGAAATGTCATAAAGTAGGAACGACTACAAAGTAAATAACATGCAGTGTGTAAATATAGTCACAGTGCACTATTTGTTAGCTTTGTTTCTCAAAGTATCCACAGGGCATGCGCTCCCTTAATGCACCACTTGGCCTTCACAAACACAGGAAACTGAAAATGGCAAGAAACTAGAAAAAGGCTTGACTTTAAGATGGCATATACAAAAACTGGGACAGCCACAATAACAACAATACACATTAAATGGCATATGTAAACATATAGGTGAATAAAATAAAATAAATACAATAAGTTAACTAAACATGTCTTACAACACAACATAGAAAGACTCATTCGGCTGGGCATTAATATTTGCAACATGGATAAATGCGCACAGTCCCAAAACAGTGGAATTTTGGCAGTTTATTTATTATATTAATTTATTTAGTTTTTACTTAACATCACTTTAAGCATCAGTTGTTATTTACCGTCAGACACATGGTTACCTTCACACACAAGTTTATAAGATCGGGCCAATTTAGTAAACTCAATTAACTAATTAATGTGTTTGGAATGCTTGAAGTAAACCCACTTAAACATGGGGAGAACATGCAAACTCCACACAGATGGAATCCGAGATTGGGATTGAGCCAGGCATACTGGAGCTGGCTCACAGCTCACAGCTTCCTACATCAACAAGTCAAAATTATGAATAATACATTTTAATAAATGTGATTAATATGTTTTACATTAGTTTTCGAGATAAGACAATGAATGACATAATGAGTGAATGTGTTTTACTCCCAGAGTTTTCCTACAGCATGTTATAATTTCATGCATTACAGTTCATGGCCTAGCATAATTTTCTGCCAACATGTGACATGTGACAACTGAGAGGAGTGGTCTGAGACCCAGTGCCCCACACTTGAAAGGTAAAGTAATTGACTAGGAATATAATGTTTTAAACAGAAATTCCAATACTGAATATGCTCTCATATGAAGCTGCAATCTACTCTGCTCACAAAAAGTAGAGCATATTTCATTAAGTGATATTTTATTTTGAAAGCCATTTTAAAAGAGAGAAAAAACTCTTTGACATGGGGAGACCATGCAACCAGTACACAGGAGTCCAAGAATCAAATTAGGGATCTCTGAAGCTGTGAAGTAAACCCACCTAACCACTCTCCCAAAGTGTCACCCATTGCTACATACTACAGTTTAGCAAAATAGCATTTCCACCCACACACACTGACATATAGCTTATTTCTGTTGTATATGATTTGGGATTCATCAAAATACTAAAAAATAAAGTTCTATTGGAGCATGGCGGTGGTGGTCCAAACATTTATATACTGATTTTTTTACACCTTTTCCATCATCGGTCTCAAATGTAGTGGAGAGTTAAACATTAATTGACAAAAAATGAAAGTATTGAAATAGAAATGTCATATTCCTGCAAAACTTGGCGTGCAGTTATGTCGCAGGCAGATATGTAAATGATAGGGCATCCCAGGTGGGGGAAATTAATCAAAATAACCAGCTTGCTTCTCTCAGTTAATGTTAATGGGGACAAGTCATGTTACATTTGGTGTTATCACTCTACAACAACAAGACCATACGTTGGTTTAACAGGACAGGTTCCTTTCAGAACAGGCCTCGCCATGGTCGATCAAAGAAGTTGACTGTACATACTCAGCTTCATATCCAGTGGTTGGCTTTTGAAAACAGATGTAAAAGCGCTGTCAGCATCGCTGCAGAGGTTACAGGGTTGGGGGGTTAGCCTTTCAGTGCTGAGATCATGCACCACACACTATATCAAACTGGTCGGCATGGCTGTTGTCCCAGAAGGAAGCTTCTTCTAAAGATGATGCACAAGCAAGCCTGCAATCAGTTTACTGAAGACAAACAATCTAAGGACATGGATTACTGGTTTGATGAAACCAAGATAAACTTATTTGGTTCAGATGGTGTCAAGCATGTGTGGCGGAAACCAGATGAGGAATTTGCCTACAGTCAAGCATGGTGGCGTAAATGTTGTGGTTTGGGGCTGCATGGGTGCTGCTGGCTGTGGGGAGTTACAGTTCATTGATGGAACCATGAATGCCAACATGTACTGTGACATACTGAAACAGAGCATGATCATGATCCTACCTTTGTAAACCACAGGGCAGTATTCCAAGATAATAATGACCCCAAATACACCTCCAAGATGACCACTGCCTTGCTAAAGAAATTGAGGCTAAAGGTCAAGCATGTCTCCAGACCCAAACCCTATTGAGCATCAGTTGGGAATTCTCTAATGGAAGGTGGAGGAGAGCAAGGTTTCTAATATCCACCAGCTCCATGATGTTGTCATTGAGTAGTGATCCTAGTGATGAGGATTCCAGTGAAGCTCTAGTGAACTACATGCCCAAGAGAGTTAAGGGAGTGTTGGGAAATTATGGTGGCTACACAAAATATTGATTACAATATTGATTGACATTCCAAAGTCATGCATTAAGTTAACTTGTTAATCTAAATTGGCCCAGTGTGGGGCCAACATTAAGTTCTGTGACATAATGGTTAGAATTTACTCTGGTCACATCAACATGGAAAGCAGACCCTACATCGATGTGGGATAAACACTAGGAAAGAGGTTTAGAAGCAGATGCATTTTTCCCACATTACATCTGAAAGCTGACCTTGATTGCTTATACACTAAAGTACATGCAGAGGGATCAGTATCAATTTATTAATGAAAAAGGAGAGAGGACACAATATGCACAAGCAGTTTTTTTTTTTTTCTATTGGTTTGAGCATATAAAAATTATCTATATGACTAAAAATAGTCACATTAAGTGTGTAAGGAGGTAGTAAGTTCAGGATCATGTAGATGACAATGCACAAGGTTGATTGGGCTATAAAATCTGAGAGGTGTGTGACAGGATTCATAGTTTGAGAAGAGGTGGTACAGTGCAGTGAATGGGTTCATTTGATGTGTAGAAAATGGGTTGGAAACAGATGTTAATGAATACCAACAAGGAGTAATGATATTTGGGCATAACAAAGGCCACACTGAATTTTATTGAAGTGTACGATGAATGTACAAGCAGTAGCAAAAATCCCAATCTACAGGAAATTCAGAATTGTTGGAGGTATTACATGCTATTAGGTATGTTTCAATCAAAGGTGACTAATGGTGCCTGGTTCATATACAAGTACAGAGCTGTGGGAAGAGTTTGGGGCCCTTTCTGCTTTTTTTCTAAATTTGTTTCATTAATTATTTCAGATACGTATTGTTGTATAACACAAAAAAGCATGAGAAAACACACAAAAAAACTTTCAAATATTACACTGATTGAAGGACACCCATATGACACACAACTACTACTAATAACTGGGGTTCAGAATTTGAATTCTGCTTTTGTTCTTTGAATTGTTGTTTTGTTGCATAACCCAGTTTTACTTCATATTTTTAGCCAAATATGCTGCTCACAGAAATAATTTGTTTCGAAATATCCCCACATTTTTGTTTGCAGTGTATATGTTTCCTGCAATTATATCATTTCAGACTGTACTTGAATCAGAACTGTCCTGGTCCCCACTATGATGATTGATTGATTGATTGATTATTGATGATTGATTATTGGTATGGGTATTCTTTAATGACGAGGCTTCATGTTTTTCTTGAAGTGCGGTTGATTTCACTTCACAATATGGATTATCCTGTCCATTGTTATAGAAACACCCAAATTAAATGGCCACTGTCTGGATAACTGTATTTTGTGTTTAGGCTATTAATCTTGACAATGATCTGAAACAATTAAGCAAAACAAATATAAAAAATAGAAGCAGAATGGAGCAAAATGTTTTTCATGGCCATGTAAACATTAAGTGAAAAGAACAGAACCCTGCTCTTGAAAAAAGTGTCTGTCAGCTGTCATGAGAGATTAGGCTATTCATGTCATGAATTATTATTCTATTAAATATTGCCTTATTATCCCCATATCTAGTCAGAATAAAAGTGAGGCAACAGACATAGCAGTTAGTTAGCCAAACTGCTTTTAATAGCATGGCAGAAAAACATGAATCCATTTAAAAATTGTTCATTTATAAACATCCATTGTAGTAGCGAGGTAAATGTATTTCTATGTCATTTTAGCATATTACATATCAAAATGAAAATATTGTACTTTCTTTGCTAAAAATTACATATTCATTTGTAACTCTGGCATCAGTTGTAACATCAGTCTTTCCCAGTAATGCAAAACCCTGGCTGCAAATACTTTTTTTCAACATTGTTATTGGGTGCTTTTATAAGAACCCTTTCAGATCAATGGCTCAAATAAAATTCACATTGTTGTTTTGGCCTTTATGCCTGTAATTAAGACATCCCAAATATGCAGTCAGGAAGCCACACAGCAACAGCCTGCAGGTTACTGAACACACACTCTTTTTTAGGTTTCCATCAGCGTAATTAAATGTTTTTGTGGCTACACAAAGCCGCTTAATCCTCACCCCCCTCAGCTTTGCATTGTTGTGTAAAGTCCAGCTGATCCTCCCACACCCAGTCCAAATCCGGCCTGCTTCACATGTACCCAATGTGCAGTCCGGCACAATGCCTTTGTTATCCATCTGATTGTCTGTCGTCATTTACAATTCAGTCTGCTTCTCTTGCCTTTTGTCCATAACTATCCTCTCCTCAATCCATGGACCTGATACTTGCCCTTCTCCTGCATTGCTCTGCCTTCAGCCATCTGCCCCCAGTCTCTCTCTCTCACACGCACACACACACACAGACACACACACTGTCCACACTTCACACCAGCTGTCCTTATCAAGTCCCTGGGGTATAAACAGGTGCTGGGCTTGTGCAGGCTGGATCCCAGGCACATGGCAGCACATGCTGCCTCTTGACACTCTGCACAACAACATTAATTTGATCCTATTACTGTTTCGGTTAATACAGGAAACCACATGAACCAGTGCTTGCAATATGGCAACACAAATCACAGGACAGTCAGTAAGTTTGTATTTGTTTCAGTCACCCTTCCTGTCTCAAACCATGTGATACTCAATCTCCCAGTATAGTTAGGAAGTATGATGCCATTCCATAGACCTGAAAATACATAGCAGTGTCCATTGATGGTGTGTTATAAAAAGATAAAAGGCAATAGACTGGGCCTAAAGGCAGGGCTATTTTTAGCACTTGGAACACACGGAAAGGGGGCAGGATCTGCACAAATCAGTAACACAACAACCTGACCAAAGTGACCACAAGGCAGTCGCCTCTTCCCATCAGGATGCATGCAAGGAAGGTGAAATTAAATCACTTTAGTGGGGGATTAGCTTAAGTGGAGTCCTCTATTTTAAGATGTGAGCACCGGGGTGATGAAAAAAGGGAATGTGTCGACACTTTAGATCCCAGGGGCAGCCGGTGAGGCACTTGTCTGTACTCTGCCAGGCCCAACATTTCAGTTAGATTACACTGATTTAAATGAATCAAGACATTATGTACCTTGACTCACTACTTCCATTTGATTAATCACTCTTTGGTTTAGTTAAAAACAATAACTGAGACAGTTAACAGGTAACAGAAATTATTGTTTACTATATTTTTTCTTATAAGATTTTGACAAGGCGTTTGTCGTGTCATTGTTCCAGGATGGTGGTTTTAGTTCTGGTGACATTCTTCATTTTCATCATATATAATGAGCAATTCTTATGAATAAGGTTGAAAACCTTATTCAGATTAAATATGGTCTGCATTTTTAAGTGTACAGTGATGACAATGTTAGTGCAGAAACACAGTTAGTCATAGCAAGGTTCTTCTCATCGGATTGTCCTGAACAGACATGCTCAGATTCAGAAGCCTGTCCAGTATTTTGGATAGATGGGACAAGCTGCAACTTGCCAGCATCCAAGTACAGTCTGGGGTACAGCAACTTCCTAAACCTGTGTCTAGCTTTTTTATGGACAGCCTGACACGTCTGACTTTGATATTTCAACATAAAATATCCCTTCATGAAATATCCCCTTTTTGCGAGTAGTGTATAAAGAAGCCACTTATCATTTTAAGGGAAAAAAGTCTAAATGTCATACTATTTGTAATGTAATTTGTAATTACTAGTTGTAAGACATATTAAGAGATCACAATATAGTTTTCTGGTATTCATACATATAACTAATAGCACTGTTTTCTTGTATTGCTGGAATGTTTGAATATGTAATGCATTTCTTATGTTGAAACACAATGCTGTATCAGAACGCAATTATAAATACTTACAAAAAAGTTTAATGTTTAAATATTTTGTGGATGTCAAAAGCAATTTGAGAAACGCCCAAGTACCTAGCTGTATGCATACCTACACAGTGGGCACAGTGTTTATATTTGACTTATTATGAAAAAGAAAGTGTTTGCAGCTACATCGCGTTCCTTCTGTTGGCTAAATTACAAATAGCAACTCGAGGTCTATGTTGGTTCACTGCATGCAGTTAAAAAAATAGTTTTTCGCGCTTATGTAGTGCACTATGAGTTAAAAGGGAATTGATTGGAGACGCAACCAGACTGTGCTTTATTATTGCACTGAAAGGAGAGGAGGAGAAGAAGGGGAGGAGCGGCGGTGCTTCGATTCTGAACTCGTTGTTGAACTGAACTGAGGCGACGCGTTAGCCATAGGCTAAATGACTGCCGTAGGAACTGAAGTTTTGTTTATTGGCATTTTGTCGACATTTTGCTGAAATTAAGATTAATTTCGCCACATTTTCCCGTCGCGTATAAAGCGAGGCTTAAGGAGCTGCGTGCGAAAGTTTGTAAGATGTCTATCCTTCCTTTTACTCCTCCGATTGTGAAGAAGCTGCTCGGGTGGAAAAAAGGAGAGCAGAATGGACAAGAAGAGAAATGGTGCGAAAAGGCGGTGAAGAGCCTGGTGAAGAAGTTAAAAAAGACCGGTCAACTGGACGAACTGGAAAAGGCCATAACTACTCAAAATATGAATACCAAATGCATAACGATACCAAGGTACGAGTTTGTTTTGCTTATCAGAAACAGTTGTTGCACAGTCTGTCCTGCGTTTATCGCTCCATTCCTCAGAACCTTACACTCCTAGTACACATTTCTCACTTTTTGTAAGAAAACAACTCTTTCCTTTTATGTAAAATTCGCTGTTTGTGTTTGGAACGACGTGCTTCTTTTTTCACATGTGAGTAATTCTGAATTCGCGTTTGACTTTCCAACTAATCGCAGCTAGTTACTAGCAGATTTTTATGTTCCTCAGCTGTTCTGGCCTTGCAAAGTACGTATGCTATGCTAAGTTGACTTTTACCGTTGCGTGTGTTTTTTTTATTACTAGTGTTTTGCAAAAAGCCATTTACTGAAATTACTTAAATTAGTAACTAAATGTAACACGATTGCTAACGCAGTCGGTATAGCTAGAGAGGGAACCTGGAGCAGATAAACTGACGTTAGCAGTTAGCTAGCTTGTTTTGGACTTTTAGCTTTAGCAACTTAGTTCTGTTAACATAACAATCTTAACAGTTTCTTCATTTTATGTATTAATAATGCGGTACACCGGTAGGTCACGTAGTTTGCCTCGTAAGTTGGGCATAACTTTGTTCTGCTGTGATTAGAACGATGAAAAGATGGATAGTTTATCTGTTTCTATGTTGAACTTAAAAATGTGTTGTGTAAGCTATATAAGATGGGCAAACGGGCAAGCTTTGGGTAACTAGCGGCTACCCTGGTTAGCGCAAAGGTTTGTATTCGCAGCTCACCCAGAATGATAAACGCAGATACCGCGAATCTGTCTGCTTAGCAGCTGCTACACGACGTGCTTCCAACTGGGACAGTGGCTCAGTGCTCTGACAGTCCATGATAGATCAACCAGTGTTCCCATAACCGCGATCTTGACATAAATCTGTTCCAGTACTAGTGTGTGAAGTGCAGCTACCAAACAAGGCTCATCACGGGTACCTCCAGGTACGAGGCTATTCAGTTTATGCAGACATTGTGTTTTATGAATAATTGTGCCATATAGATTAGTTATTAAATGCTTGATAAGACGGGGGTAAACAGTGCAAGCAATAAGGCACTCCTCCATATAGAATCAGGCCAGATTATTCTGGTTTGCAGGTTCTCTGTTCCTCTTTGGTTGACTCTATAGAGTGAGGGACTGAAATGATTTAGCCAAAAGCTATAGTCTGTGGTTACCAAGCCATTTTTGTAGGGATTTGGGCATTTTTGGATCACTCTCAAAAGTACATCGTAGTTGTAGCTTCTTGGTACATGGAGGTTTGTTTAGATTTTAAATCTGCTTTGTTTGTTTCTATTTAATGTTGAATCGGCATTAAACGGCTGTTCGTTGGAGGAACAAGGTTACATCCATCCTAGTCAGACACATTCACACTGGACCAAGTTGTCAACCTGCTAACCTAATGCATCTCTTTGGAATGTGGGAGGAAACCAGAGCACACAGAGTAAACTCACATGGACACGGAGTCCAAGCTTGGCATTAAACTGGGGAGCTGTGAGATGACCTTGCTAATAACTTGTGCCACCCAAAATTCATAGGAATTAAACCATTTACCCAAGGGACTTTGGGCTTGGGGTTTATTTTGTTACGTTGTTTTTGTATTACAAAATCAGACGGAACAAGGGCTTTATGTAGCTGTGATGCTACAATGCTAAAAATCTTCTTGTAATTCATATACCTTCTAAATGCCATGTTTCAAAACGCTTTTGAAAAATCAACAGCTAGAATGTTCCCTCAGTATGCAAAACCGGGTTGTTTGTTGGCAAAAAGCTGTTTTTTATTTGCCTCACTCTACGATAAACCATTACAGTGAAAGTTCCAGTACAGTAAAATCCAGGATTTGACATTTATTGTTAGACAAAAAACTAGGTGTTGTTAGATTAAAAAAACCCAAAGCTTAGTGTATTCTCTTTATAAATGTTTTAAAAGACAAAAGCTTGATGAAGGATTCATCTCCAGTTTAACACTAAATCAGGATGAATGCTCAAATTCCTCAATATTCCTAACTACACTACAAATGGACCTTTCTTGAGTGCACACTTGGTTTATTGTAAATTCTTCTTGGGGACAGGCATGATATTCTGATAAAAGCTTTTTAAAATAATTAATATTATTATTATTACTACTTTGTACCTACACTGCTCACAAGAATTGCTGGATCCTGGATCTGATCCTGTCCATACCCCATCACTGTCAGTGTGTTTTGGCAGTCTTGGGTGATCATACACCCTACTGAACAGTCACTGTGGGGCCCTCTCAACCAGCTTAACATGCTTCTTCATGCATCCCATAAATGTCATTTGATACTTAATCATGATAACTGAGTTTGCATCTTATTTGCGTAATCGAACAACTTTTTTTGAATTTTCATTTGCTTTTCTGATGATCTGGTTTCAAATCAAATGCTTCTTTTTAAATCACTTTATATTCATTTAAAAATATCCCCTAATTTTTGTATTTACTTAGCTTTATCAAAGGTAATGCTGATGATATGATAATTAACTGAACATTTTATCATCAATATAAATGAACAAATAATCATTTAATTATTTTTTTTCTTGCAAGGTTTGAACAGTTTATCTTTAACTGTTATTTTATTTCTAATGAAAGACTATATTGTTGTGGTTTTAAAATCATGAAAACGGTTTAGATCACATTTAATTTGAATGTCAAAGCAAGTTCCTTAAAAAGCAGAACATGAATATCTTCTTCATTTTCCCATTGTGCTATTGATAGCTGCTTTGTGGAGGCACTTTTTGCAAGGCTCCTTTTTGAGCCATGCACTGTTCATATTTGGTATTGTTAAAGTGATTGTGCATTAGGCCTAAGTGTTGAGAGAGAATGGAGCCATTAATGTTGGTCGCTGAAACCTTTTCCACAGTGTTTACTTTTTGTTTGGTGACATTTTCTCTTAAGTAAAATTCTCTATATGGCAGACAAATTGTTTATTTGGTACAAGCTGCTAGGTGTTTTGAGTTCTCCTCCTCGTTGCGTCCGTATCATTGACTGGATGGAGTGCAGTCGCAAAATCATATGGGGGAAAGTTTTTACATAAATGTGCACAGTTTGGAAAGTATTGCCAATATTTAAATTGTGTTCATTCATTCACCTGGTGAAACACTTGGTCCTGAACATGGTCGTGCAGCACAGTGCACAAACCGCCAACTCTAGACCAGTCCAATGTAGGGCTCTCACTCTTGGTGTATACACACTACTTGGGCCACTTTAGAGCGAACAGTCAACCTAAAGCATGTCTTACTGGGTGTACATGGAGTAAACTCACACAGACACACAGACTCCACACAGCTTTAAATAAGACCAAATAACTGACATAAGCAAGATTATCTTGCTTATTGGCTAAAAGTTCAAAATGTCTGTTTTGATTAACTTTTGATTAACTGCCCAGCCCTATCCAAAGGTATAGATGTACTGTTGATTCCTGCTGTCATTAATACAATAACTGACCAGCTTCACTTTTCCTCACTGCAAAAAGTAACAGATTAGATGTTAATTTTTTTTTTTTTTGTTCCAACAATTTGTTTTTCAGTTATTCTCTGAAATGTGAAAAGAAATGAACCGTAACACACGTAGCAAAACTACAGTATATACACTGCTCACAAAAATTATATTTCATTTTTAAATATCCCCTAATTTGTGTGAGCAGTAGATGTGGCTTGTATTGTGCAATACATTTAAAGCATTTTGATATTCTACTTCTCGTTTTACCTACCTCTTGTTTATATCACACCATCATACAAATGACCCAAGTGTTTAGCAGTCCTGTGAACATGAATTATGATATAAATATGACTACAGTAGACAAGCCATGCAAGTGACTCATCAATGTTGCCATAATAAGTGAAAAAGGTTGCCATTGCTTTTCTAGAATAACGAACCCACATTTATTACATGTTACACTCAGATCTTCAGCCATTGTAAGTATGCTGAAAAAGCTCTTTCTTAGACTCTCTACTTCACTAGTGTGGAGGAATGACTGAAGATGCTATGAACTGTGCCCATGTCATGAATTCAAGTAAAGAACAAACAAATGTATATATTGTGCATATGTTCCAGGTCTATATACCAAATATACCAAATACCAGAATATACCAAAAATAGAGCAGAGCTACTTTACAACTTGCAGATCGTGAACAAGGACTACTGAGCGACGGAAAAAGAGATGCAGAGAGAACATTCAGTAAGGGTTGGGCCATATATGAGAAGATGAGAATTTTTTTTAATTTTTTTCTAAATTTTATGTTACTCTAGGATTGATAATGGCTAGCTCACTAACATGGCAATCACTCTGATTTTTAAATATTACAAGCAAACAGTATTTACAATGTGCAGGTTTAAGTGTTTACAGACTTTTTCTCCATAACAATATAAAAACAAGTAGATAAATTAAATATTAAACAGCTGCACCTTGATATAAAGTTGATAGAAACCATGTGATAGTTCTACCAGTGACTGACAGGATATGTCCAGTAACGGAAGGCAAGCACTTGGAGTACTGTTTCAAGACCTCTGCACACCATAGACTATGAGCTTAAAAATAGGGGTGGACAGTATGACTGTTGTTTTGATTGTGAATGATTTAAAAGTCACACAATCAGTCATGGCATAGAGATTGTAAAAGCAGCCATACTGAACACGTTTTGTATGCTTGTCCTGAAAAATGTGAAGCCTAAGGTGTGTTAATAACAATACTACTCCATCTCAGTCTGTGCATGCTCACAGCCTAACTGGCATGGCTGCAGTGTCAGTTTATTCTAAAGGCTTAATTTGTGCTTGATTTCCTTAAACTGACTGAAATGTAGGGGTGGTAATCTCTAAGCACCTCACGATTCGATTACCATGGATGCATCTCGATTATTTATTTTTTTTCTTTACTATGTGACTACACGAAACAAATCTATGGCATCAAAATAGGTCCTAAAGTTTTGAGAACCAAAAAACCCTTAACCAGAAATTGACATTTTGTTATAAAAGCCAGTTTGTAAGCAGGATATTTCTGTTTGTAATCGTCTATTTTGAGTTTAATATTCTTGAGGTATCCGTTTTCGTCTTTCTTTGCGCCTTTTCTCAGGTGCACTTCTCTCAGTCTCGCTTTCACTTAAAGTTTCTCGCTTTTTTTTTCGGTGCTGGAGTTAAGCCCCACCCAGCTCATTCTACAGAGCCTGCTACGTTAGCGAAAGAATGCCTCTTTTACCCCGGTAATCTAGTAGAATGTTAACTTACCTTTAGTTAACGTTACGAAGGCTCAATCGCTTTGTAAACTAAATGTCCGGTCCTAACGTGGAACATTTATACATAGCTCCCTGCATTAAACAACGCAAAGAAAGCGAAAACGGATACTTGAAGAATATTAAACTCAAAATAGACGTTATAGAGTTCAGTTAGTGTGTGCTAATGTTTTTAGTTCTTGTGTAAGAACAGACGCTGAGCTACATGTTCAGATGCAATTGTGCTCGATTATCGATTATTGACAATTGTTAATCGATTCAGAATTGTTAAACGTCCGAATCGCGATGCATTTAAAATGCAAATTTTCTCTCCACCCCTAAGGAATGGAATATGTACTCCAGAAAATTATTATTTAATGTTAAAGTTTGAAGGCACATGTTTCTGTGAAATTATTAGCTGGTGGCAAAGTATAAATTATTGCCTGAGTTATTTAAGCCAGAACGTGATTGTAAATGCACTCACTGATCAACATGGATTTGTCCCAGGCAAATCTGTGCTGCTTGTGTACTTTGTAACTCATATGATTTGCAAATGAATCGTATACTCTCGTATATTCTCCTCCGTCAAAAATATACGCATCATTATGTATAGTATATGCTAACAGAGCACTTTAGTAATACAGTAATACTGGGTAGGACCTCCCTGTTGTAATTCATTTTTCTCAAGGTGTGAGGATCTTCACATACTGAGATGTTTTTTTGCTCACCATAATTGTACAGACTTTACGTTGACCTACCTAATCAACGAGGCTCTTTCCTCTGCAGAACTGCCGCCCACTTTTGTTTTTTTCCATTGCTTTATAATGAGTCGACTCTAGAGGCTGCTATATGTGAAAATCTCAGTACACCAGAATTTCACCAGTAATCATGCCACAGTCAGAATCTCTGAGATTACATTTCCCTCGTTGTGATGGTTGATGACCTGTATGTGTGAAGTAAGTTACAATCAAAAAGAAATGTCCCATAAAGAAATATTCCCCGAGCAGTTCTACTATCTGTGGGGAGTTGGCGTTCCCAGGTATATTTTTTTTAAATGTTGGTCTCGCTCCAGGTTCAATCAAAAAAAGGGATGGCATATTGCCACATGCCTTAGCATGAGTGTGAGTGTGAAACCTTTAAGAATAAGTGGACCTGGCAACCATGTTTTCTCCTGCTAGCTTCTGCCTCTATGCTGCTCTGCACACATGCTTCATGGGTCCATTATCTTGACCAGATTTGGTACTAGATGTTTTGACTCAGAGTTGTGATTGTGCTTTCCAGCTGCTTGTTTCATATCTTGATACTGCTTGATTTAACAAGTTACGAGACCTAAGAATGAGCATGTTTATGAAAACCTGATGAGGTCAAACGGATGACGTGCAATACACACTTTATTTTTAAATTTAGTTAATTTTAAATAACATTAGTTGAGTGCTTTTATAAATACATAGTTATTCTTGATAAGAAGGTGAAACTTGGTACTAGGTTTTTGGTTACCCTTTTTTATTTGGACTTTGTACTTTTTTTTTGTAGTAAAGATCCCCACTAATAAAGACCCTAAACTAAACGGGTAGCAATATATTTTTCTGATAACCTTATGAGTCTTTTCTGTAACTACAACAGAAAAATTTAAAAGTGGTGATATTAGGATTGAATTAATATGTATGGCTCATTACATGTTGTTTGAAGAACCAAAAATTATCTTGTCTGCTTCCTGAGCTTTACTAGTCCACACTTGTCCACTGTGTGAATCAGCAATTGCTTACTCAGAGGGCAGCCAGACTATTTAGGCTAAGAAAACTGTGAGAAGGTAGATGGAGAAAGCTAATTGGGAAATCCCCAGTGACTCGTGTTGTTATTAAATCAAGTTGACTTCATGGAGACATGTTGGTGCCTGAGGTTACTTTTTACGCGAGAGAAAGTGTTGTGTGACCTTTACTGAGAAATGAGGAAAAGGCATTGTATGTAAAATGTATTATTAGATAATTTAAAGAAAAAAAATGTAGGGTTTAGTTTTAAACAAAGCAAGCAAAATGTGAGTAATTGCGATTAACAGCATTAAATAATGTAATTGTTTGACAGCTCACACACACAGATTAGTTGTCACACATCGTCTCAGTAGGAGTGGCTGAATTCCAACCACATCTGTTTATTGTTAAATAATATGAGACTTAATAAGCACCATAAAAGTAAAGTACAGACAGAAAATGTTAAAAATTAAGCAGAGCACATCTAAGAAGCCTGAAAAAAAAGTAATATGTATTCGTCTGGAGAAAATGGTCGAATAAAATGAGAGGCAGAAGTACAACAAAGCAGTTGTTTCAATTTCTTGAATTATAGTTAATGACATTGCAAACAGAAAATGAGTGCTGTGTTAGGAATGGACTCCCACTGTGTACAAATCACCCTTCTGAAGTATATTAGGAGATAATTTGCTCCTTGTGCATTGTGATCTTTTTGTTAGTGTTAAATTTAGGTTTGTAGAAGTTTTACCACACACATCCTGTCCTTGTTCGACATATCCACATAGATGAAGCTATCCTTGTTGATTGATCGGCACGTTGTGCTCGTTTTTGTGGTGTCATTCCAGCTTTGTGTGCCTTTGGTTTGTTTGGATTAACATGAAACGGACCTTATTGTGGGTTGCTTTGTTTTTATTGTAATGTCATAAGTTTGTTTTTAATTCATAGTTATTTTCTCTTTAGAGGGAGGATTTAGTTTAGTTTTGACTGTGGGAGGAGTATACTGCAGCACCCAGAGCAAACCCAAAATACATAGGACGGACCCAGATCATTCCATGTGGCACCAAGTAACCTTATGGCACCTGACCGTACTTATTTATTACAGATGCCTACCACAGCAACATCTCCTTCTCATAAAACATGGATGCCCCTGTGCTCCTTGTTCACACCAGATCAGGACACTTTGATTTTCAGGCTGCAAACTGAACTGTGACTCATCAGAGAAGAGGACGGTTAATCACTCATCACAGGTCCAATGATGATGCTCACCAGCCCACCTATTATGGGTTCTATGTGCATACCATTGGTTACCAGGCATGTAGTCCAACACAATGGAGTTGATTTTGTATGATCTATGGGCAAATCCATCACGTATTGGCAGCGAGAAACTGCATTATTGCGTATGCTTCTTCTAGCTAGTACAGTCAAGTAGCAGTCATCTATTGTTGCAGGTGGGCGACTCTGCCCTTGTCTTCTTTGTATTGTTCCAGTCTCTTGTCACAGTCTGCTAATCACACTTCAGGATGTTTAAGAAGTGCTACTGCCACTGTTGTCTGTTTGACCAGATTTAAGACAGCCTATGACTCTCCAAGCTTCACTTTAAGGCAAATTGTGTTGAGGCAATGCAAGGTTTGGGGAAACTGCAGGGCATGCAATTTCAAGATCAGGGAACATTCAGATACTCCAGCACTTTCAGCCTTTTATGTGGTGCATTCTCACCAATTAAATAAAAGTTGTTTGCATCTCATTTGTTTTATAGAATAACTTTCTTTGACATGATTATCTGATGTTCTTGTTTAAATAAAAATGCTTCCTTTGTATTTATTTTTAAATAGTCCATACTTTGTGAGCAGTGTCTACTCAGTCAGTTTGTTTTCCAGTTACAGACTGTAGTCCTTCTGTTTCCCTGCATAGTTTATTCCCCTTTGCTCTGTTTTCTGATGGACAGGACCACCGCAGGTCAGGTCCTGTTTGGGTGGATCATTTTCATCACTGCACTGACTGACATATCTGACACTATTCTGAAAACATTTCTTAATTTACCTAACCTACATGAGAAATTAACGACACATCGCCCATAAACCATTTGTTTAAACACTTTTAAAATACTGTTCAGTGCTCAGTTATATTTGCATTGTTATAATAGTTGCATATTTAAAGTGGAAAAGGTCACACAAATGCCTTTTGACCAAATGAGCATTTATTTAGGATAGCAATCCTAAATAAATGTTTGTTACAGCATACTTTATTGCCTATATATATGCATCATATTTGGTCCACTTTCACCTGTGGTGTAAATGTAGCCCAAGAGAAATGTTTGGTGCTCAGCTGCCAGGAATGCAGTGTGGGCCCTGGGGAGGGCATGGGTTACTATTTGGTTTGTGGTTTATCCTGAATGCGTAGGGGTTAGAAGAGGAGGAGGGTACAAACTATGAACACTCCAACCCATGCAGCAGGGAACTATAATGCAGGATGGAGAGATTGGTTTTGTGTGTGATTGTTGTTGTATTTGAGGGCGAAGAGAATTGCTGTGTGCTCGTCAGAAATGTCAGAAATGGAGAGTAGACACACTGTAATTTGGGTTATCTCAGCCTAATGACATGTCTTACACACATTTTCAGTGTAGACTGCTATCCTCCTGCTAGATTAGTTAGCACAGCCCTTATAGGTAATGATAAACCCCTTTTAAACTTTTTGACATTTGAAGTATACATTGTTACTGGTTAGTGAAAGTCATCACCACAGCCCAGAGAAGGATGTGGGTTGCTTGTGTGGAGTGATGAGCAATAAAATAACTGGTCAGCCACATTTCCCAACTCTGCTTTCCACTAGATCAAGATTCCTCTTCTATTGACCGCCGCTTCATTTATTCTTTTTGTTTATATACAAACGTATTTGAAAAAGCTGGCACCTCTGAAGTTTTTTCCAGACAATGAAGTATTTATCCCAGAAATTGACGGCAATTACATGTATACCCATGTTTATTTCTTTCGTCTGGAACAACACACAAAAAACATAAAAAAGCCAAACGTGATATAGTATCATCCAATCATGACTTGTGTGTTGTTCCACATGCGGTAAATACTTTATTTTCTGGAAAAAATTCAGGGATGTCAACAATTTCGGCCATGTGTGTGTGTATATATAGGTATATTTTATTTGTGTTTAATTATCTATTGCATTGTATATTTTTTCTGAACTATGAAGAAATACTACCGACAAGCCAGAATGTTTTATATTTGAAATTATTCAAATTGGAAACCTCTTGTTTTATGAGCTTTATGACCTGGAATAAATGTCACCTGGAATGGCTTTGTTAACAGCTGTGCCTTGTCAAGAGTTAATATTTTGAATGTGTTTGAAACCATCAGTTGTGTTGTGAAGAGGTAGAGCTGGTATACAGTGAATATCTTTAAGTAATGGTCTAATCCATATTATGACAAGAACTAGTTTACTAAGAAAAGAAAATCAACAGTCCATCAATACTTTAAGATATGAAGGTCAGCCAATTTGAAAAATGTAAAGAACTGAAGAATATCCTCAAGTCTCAAAGACCATCAAACGGTATGATGAAACTAGCTCTTGTCAGGACTGCCCCAGTAAAGTTCAAGAGTTCAAGTCACCAGCCTTGGAAAGCATCAGAAACCACAAGTTAATAGCAACCCAGTTAAGAGCCCACCTAAATCTTTCGTAGAATTAGTGTGCATGCATACATACATACATACATACATACATACACACATTATATTGCGTGTGTGTGCGTGTGTGTGCGTGTGTGTGCGTGTGTGTGCGTGTGTGTGCGTGTGTGTGCGTGTGTGTGCGTGT
>JAUZST010081726.1:0-20471 GCA_034779995.1 Parotocinclus haroldoi | reverse complement strand
TATGGATAATATGCTTATGGTGCATATGGATGATAATAATAATAATAATAATTATTATTATTATTATTATTATTGTAATACTAATACTACAGTAACATTAATATTATAATAATGATGATAATAATAATAATAATAATAATAATAATAATAATAATAATAATAATAACACGCTTCTATTATGTGCATTATTAAAATAATGATTATTATTTAACACAATTTAATATGTTTTATCACAACTTTTTTCGTTTAATAAGGCAGGTAAAACAAATTTCATACATGTTATTTTGATGGAATTTCTTTTTATGGATTTTATTCTAATCCATTAGTGCAGATAATAATTGACATTTTAATATATATTTTCAGACAGAAGGACTTGATGCCATCTACTTAAATGTAAGATTACCAGTGCTAACGTTACTGAACTAATCACTACAGAATGTGCATTAGAGATATTGTTACAGATAAATAAGAGCAAACGAGACGTCTCTATTTAATCTGATGCGTAAACACAGCAGAAATCCCAGCATGAAATGAGAAACAGCTGTAACACCTTTCAAGCTCTTAATTAAAATCTGCACTCTGTTCGGTATCGTGATTTGAACAAGCCACCTGATAGTGTGAACCACCCAGAGATCAGAAATCAGGAAGAATTACTTTAAAATGTCATCCATTCAGTAAGCTGTAATTACTTTGTGATTTTTCTTCTTTATCTCAAGGCGCCAAAACATGATTTCAACAGAACGAGGAAACCTGATCAAGCAAAACCATGTAACTGATAATAAACTAACCGGACAGATTTATCTTCAGTCAGGAGGTTAAACTATGCAGGATCAAAAAATAGCATCCAACTAATAAACTTTATATATGAACTCTGAAATACACTGCTCGCTAAAATGACATCAGATATCCCCGGATGTTTGTGTGTTTGTGAGCAGTGTTTTTTCGAAATGACAATAACAAACAATCAACCAATCAATTATTAAATCAAATATATCTATCTATTGTAATTAATTATATAGCCAGGTTTAGGGTTGCCATGTTCTTCATTACCGCTATTACTAGCTACTTATCGAGACTGTCTCTCTCTCTCTCTCTCTCTCTCTCTCTCTCTCTCTCTCTCTCTCTCTCTCTCTCTCTCTCTCTCTCTTCTTACTTGCTTATTTAGCTACCTGTTTGTTTGCCAATCTCTCTATATATTTACTACTCAGGAAAAATATGTACTGTTTATCTATTTCACAATAGAACCATGAAGTGGCCAAATTCTCATCAATCATGTATAGTAGAACTGTGACTTAATGGTAACTATGAAAACAAACAAACAACCAATCTATAGAAACCCATTCACTTGCACATACACTCACCTGTACCCACAAACCCAACAAAGACGCATCCCTACACCCTCCTACCTCAGAAACCCATGCATATACTGCACCCCCCCTTATTCCCATCCATACCTAGAAACCCACCCATATTAATAACGTCACCCATACCCACGAACACACCCTTATAACTGCCCATTCATGCCGATAAACCCACCTACTCACCCATACCCACAATGCCAGCCAGCTATATTTACAACATCGCCCATACCCACAAACAAAGCCTTATATCCACCCATGCACCCATGCACGCCCATAAACCCAACCATCCACCAACCCATAACTAAAAGCCCAACAAAAACTCATCCTCACCCCCATACTCCCATAAAACCACCCCAAAACTGATCCACAAACCCAGACTCACTCCTCCATTCTTTCATACACAAAACAAAATATCATGTACTCAATGTAATGCATCTGTTATAGACTCTCATGAACCAATCAGTAAAACTTCAGGACTTCAGGCCTCCAGTGAGAGGGGGGGAGGTTAAACAAAGCAAGAATAATTAAATCCTTGTTATTATTAGGTTTGACTTTGTCTCTGGAGGAACACATGCAAATTCAGAGCAAAATTAAATAAAGAGCAGCTTGGGTTTGTTCCATGTCCCTAAGGTAGAGTATAATTTAAGTACTGTGAATCTGAGGGTAATAAGAAAACGGGTTGTTTTTAGTAAATAATAAAGTGTGTATGAAAGCACTGTATATATTTGTAGGATCAAACAAGGATGATGAAACTTTATTTTCTTTCATTATCTTCCGCAACTCTTTATTTCCCAGTCTACTTGTGCGATTTCATCATCTTGAAAAACATGGTTCAACTAATATGCATTTTATTAAATTATTCGAATATATTTAATGTGTAAGGCCTTGTTGTTCGTACTGTCTGCATCACAGACGGCCCGGCAGGGTGATGTTATGATGAATTTAATCAATTAAAACAAACTCTGGTCCTCTCTCTGGACCATTTTCTTTACTCCGCTATATCTTTTGCTCCGAACTCGCTTAAACGATACGAAGTGAAGCTGAAGCTTCCATCTGCGCAGGTGTACACCTGAGTGATAAGTCATGGTGAAGATATCGATGGTGCAATGCAGCTTCTTACATGAACGGACATCACAGGCTCTGCTTTAAAAGCCTGTTTCATACTTGATTGACAATCGAGAGGCAATTAGGGATGATAATTGGCCCTGGTGAGAGCTTTAACACAAGGAGTAAATATGAGAGGTAATGATAAGCTCTTCTACATCAACGATGTTCATTAGTGCACTCAGAACTCACTAGGGCTGTCATGTTTCTAAAGACCTGTCTAAAGTAGGCATCCATTAGGACGTATAATTATTTCTCTGTTTAATTTCCCGGAACTGCATGGACTGCGTGGTTCCCATGACCCAGGTCGTAACGCCACAGATGCGCCGCCATATTTAAAGGCAGCAAATTGGTTCATTTCTGTAAAACCGTCCAACTCACAAGCCATCTTGATAGCTCTGTTTCTGAACTTTCAAAGAACTGGTTAAAGACGATTCAGGTACAGTCTTACAGTGCTACTCGTAGGAATCATCGGGGATTAACCCGGAGTCTATCCCAGAACACATGGGGTAATAAGGTCTACAGCATGATCCCCTACTTGGTCTCCCCTCCTTCGAGGCATCTGTGTGATTCCTAGGTGTCTATGGCAGTCGCAAGCAGTTCCCACAGTTTTCTTATCCACCATGCAGCTTCAGGTGGCACGTTCACTGCACAGGCCCTTCTTTGGTCGAACTATTTCCATGTGCTTAACAGAAGGAAATTTGTTGTCGCAGCACCCATTATGTGCCCTACCATCGACAGTGAGCCACCGTCACCTTCATTTGCAGCGGGGCCGTGTACAAGAAACGTGTACTCCTATGGACTGGAACCGTATAGTCTTAAGCGATGAGTTCTGTTTTGGATCCGATGGTGACCCGGGTTCGAGCATGGAGGCCACTTGGTGATTAGTTCAGTCCTGCCATTGCTGTGGAGCAACACGCTGTCCCAACTGCCCCAAATGATCAGGGAAACCATTGTACTGAATTAATGAAGAAACTTTATTTTGAATAGTCTGACCTTAAGATTGAAAATGGACATTCTCTTATACTTGAGGGCGGCACGTTGCCTCACACCAAGAAGGTCTCGGGTTCAGTCCCAGGGTGGAGCAGCATGTTCTCCCTGTGTCTGCGTGGGTTTACTCAGGGTACTCCAGTTTCCTCCCACAAGCGTGTGTTAATTGATCACTCTAAATTGACACTGACTTGTGAGTGTGTGTGTGTGTGTGTGTGTGTGTATATATATATATATATATATATATATATATATATATAGATATATAGATAGATAGATAGATAGTCTTGAGATGAACTTGTGTATGGATAAAACCTTGTTTAGTGTCATTATATCATAAAGTGTAATAGTGACATTAAGGAAGCCAAACAATCTTTTACTTGCTGTATTTTTATTATTCTGCTGTTTACACAGTTAAAAAATGGAAACAGGATCATCACCATCGTCTGCTTTGTCTAAAACTGTGTTATACACTGCTCACAAAAATTATTTTTAAAAAGAAGCATTTTATTTTATTTCATTAAGCAAAATCATCAGAAAAGTGTTTAAAAAGTTGTTTGATTACGCAAATAAGATTCAAAATCAGTGATGGTGATTAAGTAGTAGGTGATTTATTCATGGGGGTGAACTCAACAGGAGCATGTTAAAGTGGGCCCCGCGTTGTGTTCAGTGGGGCATATGGTCATCCAAGGGGGCCAAAACACACTGACAGTGACGGGGCACGGACAGGATCAGATTATCCAGCAGTTCTGGTGGATCCTCTTTATATTTATTATATTTATTTTAAAATGTCATACCTAATCACAGTTATATGTAATTTGCACATTTAAAGAGCAACACTGGCTCCAGGTGTGTGACTGAACCTAGGCTGTTCCAAGCGTTTGTATTTCCGAACATCTACAGCGCTACACTGAACCCATAGCCCAAACGGCTACTCTGCTAATCGCTGTGTGTCTGTTTATCTTTGCTCTGTATTCTGTGTACAAGCATGAGCTGACTTTGCAAATGGTTGCAAGTTCAGATTTGGATAAACCCCCATGCCATTAACTAGGTAGCAGTAAATAAACTCAGAGCAGGCAGCAGCTGCAGGGACGGTTTGATCTGGCTCAGGTCGAGCAGCTCCATCGATGGACGGAGCGTCAAATCCATAAAGCTTTGCACTATGTATACAGTTTTCTATTTATTAAGTCCCTGTCCTTCAAAATCAATGACTCTGTGATAATGAGGAACGATAAGAACATCTGGTGAATGATTTAACCCTGACCCGTGCTGTTTTTACAACACACAGACCAGATAACCAGCTTTGAGTCAGGCTGCTGAACCTTTGTTTACCTTGAATAGTAAGGCTTAAAGTTTTCATTCGTATATACCGTACTTTATAATGCACAGAATGCAATTCAAGTGCAGATTTTAGGGCGGTTAAACATTAATGATATAAACTGATTGTCCCGCTGTAATTAAGTTTGTCCTGAAGATATGGGATGTGTGTGTGTGCGCGTGCACGTGTTTGCTTTTAATTCATGTACTGTGTTCTAACAGACGGGATCATTTTATACGGTATGTTCCATATTTAGTGTCGCATTTACTGACACTTTTTCCACAGTAAAATTCAGAAGTGGAAACGGAAATGTTCCTTTCATTTCATTGCAGACTGTATGAACCTGAAATAGTTCATGATTTTGTTCATGAACTTCATTTAATTTGTTAATAAACATCCATTTCCTGCACTTCACACCTGCAGTATATTCCAAAAAAGTAGGGACGGTGACAATTTAGGGCTAATCGTGAAAGAACTAATTAATTGATACATTTAAAAATGACGTGATTTCAATTTCAAGCAGGTGATTATAATCATGGTTTGCTACAAAAGCAGCATCCATGGACGGAGGATCTCCAGTTTGTCAACAAATGTGTGAGGAAAGTACTGAAATGTTTAAAAATAATGTTCCTCGAAGAAAGATTGGAAAGGATTTCGATATTTCTCCCTGCACAGTGAAAATATTATTATTATTATTATTATCCAAGGAATCTGGAGGAATTGCTTACACTGAAGAGGGGTGATCTCTCATCCCGTCATTCATCCGTATCTGATAGGAGCATGTGTGTAAGGGATTAGTTTCTCAAACCTTTATCGAGCTCTACAATCCAGACTTACATTCACTAACACCGCTTAAAAGTTTACTGTACCAAAAACACAAACCTCGTGTTATAACCAGGTCCAGAAGCTCCGCCCACTCCGGTCCACTAGGATGAACCATCACCATGGAAACCGAGATTGTGCTCAGACCGATGTTTATTTATTTTTTTTGGAGGAAACGGACACTGTGTGTTCTAGACTAAGGATAAAAAGAATTATGAAAAAGGTCGATCCAGGTTAAAAGCCAGGGTCCGTCATGGTACGGGGTCAAGTCCGGGCCCTTGGTGAAGGCTGTTTACACTTCTGTAATGCAGCATTAATGCAGAAAAGTACACTTAGATTTCATAAATTCATTTAAAAGGGCACCTTTTGCAGGGACGCCCATGCATTTATCATCAATTTCTTATATTTGCATTTTCCATACTTTCCCAACTTTTTTTTCTGACTTGGAGTTCTAGATTGGTCTCTGTTTAAGATTTTCATTCTGCTGAAGGAAATAATGAAGAACGAAACGCAGCCGTATAAAGAATACACTTCTGTTTTACACGATTGTTTCATTCTTACACTTAAGGGCCCCTTTACTGAAATGTTAAATATAATGAAACCGATTTATTGCGAACTTTTCAAAGAATCATTCAGATCATAAAAGGCATTTATTGCAGGATCTAAGAATAAATACACACACACACACACACAAAATGAATGCCGTAATAATCTATGAAAAGCCATTTAGGATTTGGCCCGGATGGTTCAGCAGACATCCTGTGAATGGTTATTTTTTAGAACCCCTCTGCTGCAGTCTCACTATGGACTGTTTATGTGCTTTGGATGGCAGATCGAATACATTAGCTTAATCGTATTATTATTATTTTATATGCAAAATGTGATGGGGCTCTGAAATCTTCTTCCCTGCTGCTCACATCCTTCATGGCGAATGTGAAGATCACTGTTTTCATGCAGTCCTGCTTTACAAAGCTCTTCTTATCTCCTACGCAGAAACATCAGCTATAGCCGCGACAGGTGCCACAGAGGCGCGTTTGCCAAACTTGAGTGGCAGCTTAAAATTAAAATGCGTTTGTACCGTAGCTTGATTCGCATCCACCCCCGGGCGATCTGAAACCAAACCTCCTGCTGCTTCGGGAAGGAGGACGGAATCGAAACCTAAAAGTTTCATTTAAAAAGAACATTACCTTTCACGCCGTTATTACAGTAAAATGCTTAAAGAAACGGTAACCTCATAATGTGCCTTCAGGCGCCGGGTCTGGCAGATGTTCTCTTTACAAAATTGTAAGAACAAAGTCTACACAAACCACACAGAATCTATCACCTCTGGCCTCTCTGTCAGGGACTAGACTCTAGAGACTGTGTCTGTTTTCAAAAGCGCTACAGAAATTCAATTGAATTAGCACACGACTTCCAGCTCCTGACGTGTTGTGTTCGTGTTACATGCTGCAAGATCCACAATTACGTTAATGCTCCTCGTTTCTTTTGTTGCTGTTGTTGAATGCCTGTAAGACAAAATGAGCGAGTGGGTGCACGATGTCTCCACAGTGTTGATTCAATAGAGATTCCAACTAGAAGTTTCTGATTTTGCAGCGAGTCAATGAATGCGTTCACATGCACTTAATCCGATAACTGCAGAAAATCAGATTTTGCTGCTAATCCGATTAACGAGTTTACTTGTGCTCAGTAATCAGATAAAGTTAAAGCTCCACGTTTACAGGACTCTGTGGTATTTTGAACCCCTAAGATTCTCAAAAGCTGCAGCAGAACAAAATGACGCATGAAGATACGATTAGGTTCTGAGGCTCCGATGCTCCATACATGTCCCTTCACATTTTTAATCAGTCAAACAGGGGGAGTTAAAGAGCGATCAGCAGCTTCGTTTGCTTAAGAGCTAGATCCATGAATGAACCACCGATCGTCCATGAAGTATTCATCATAAACATTTTATTTGGTGGCCTAGCAGTTAAGGTACTGGACTATGGACCAGAAGGTCCAGGGTTCAAATCCCACCTCTGCCAAGCTAACACAGTTGGGTCCCTGAGCAAGGCCCTTAACCCATCATTGCTTGGATTGTAAGACTGTATGAATTGTAAGTCGCTCTCGATAAGGGCCTCTGCTAAACAACAAAAAATGTAAATGTACTGGCCTGTGGACCAGAAAATCCAAACCTTGGCCACCGTCGGGTTTCTTAACCAACGTTCCCTTGGTGAAAAACCAAAGGTGACATATGTATTTCAATAGCGCTTTTTACGACCGAGCATTGTTTTAAAGCATGTTTATAATTCATCTTCCTTTATTATTATATTCTGTTATCAAAGGTCACTCCCAAACTGAGCAAACCTAGGCTAACAGTGGCAAGGGAAAACTCCCTAAGAATCCTTGATGATACTTGTAATGAATAATGAATATATTTTTATATCATTCAGATTATTGTATTACTGAAAATAAACAGAAGCATAATACATATGAATGTATAAATGACATATAAAATATTATAAATGTGGAATGATAATTAAGACATAATGAAATAATATGCAGGGTTTAACAGAATGGAAAATATAAATTATAGCATATACGACAATAGGGACAATAAATAAAATATTAAATATGATAATGTAAAAATATGCTCTCTGTTACTAAACAATGTAAAAAACAATCGTGATTTGGCCGTATATCATTTCTGGGTTCTATAGCTTTTCTAAAATCATTTTTACAATGAAATAAAGAAGAAAGTAAATCAAAGTCTAATACTGACAGTTTTTCCCACCAAATGTAGGTCCATAACAAATGGGTTGTTGCTATGCAACGGTAACCTGCTCTAACACAGTATGATACTACAGACGTATGGTTTATTAATCACGTACTTTTACAGGCAGAGTGCAAATAAGTGAACATAAATGGGGAAAATGACTAACAACCCAATTTATAAGGGTTTTGCATTATTGGAACACGTTCTGTTTCTGTGCATAACACTCATTGTTGCGTAGCAGTGCGTCATTATACCATTTTGGTATGGAAAATCTTGCACATATATCATACTCAGAGCATTTCCTAACCAATCAGAATGGAACTAGCTATCCTACAATGGTTGACAATTGGCAAAATCAGCAGAAGCTCATAATGTGAATATCCACAGTGAATATGATGAAGACATCACTAACGAGACCATCAAACATTAATTTGTGAGCCTCCAGAAAGACGCCATGTGCTTTCATGCAGGCTGGTCTCGTTACCCTCTCGTGCCCAGCACCCTAAATGAGATCTGATAAGGCTTGTGGATCATATTTGTCCTTCCTATGGAAGAAAAGATGTCAAATTGGCCATGCAGTCAGAACAGAACAAGTTCAAAGAATAACTGGCATGTGGAATTCTGGAATTCACTCTGGAATTCGGGAGGAACCTCGAGAAACGACGAGCAAAATCCACACACACGGAGTCCAGGCCGGGACCAAACAGGGAAGATCTGGACCGCTTGCACCAGCGGCTTCAAATATTTTAGAGCTTAAGTGTTCGGAAGCGTCACAAAACAATATAATGTCAGCTTACGCTCATTAAGGACACACCTTTGTCTAATTAGTTGTAGATCTATAATTGCAAACACAACATCACATTTTCTGTTACGAAGGTTAATTCCGCCAGTGGCCCCCTCTGCCCCCGCCCTCTGCCCTCTGCCCCCACCCTCTGCCCGATGGGGATTGCACTGCAATTAAAATCACTTTGTATTTGCAGGCTCTTATTTACAGTTGCTGGGTGGAAGGATCTTGAGATGGATTATAGGGCGGGGTTGCAGCGTCGGCAGTAACGCTGTCAGTAACGGGGCTATGGTGGCCTAGCGGTTAAGGTACTCTCCAGGACTCTGGACCTGATGGTCCACGGTTCAAATCACAGCTTTGCCAAAGCTGCCACAGTTGGGTCTTTCAGCCAGGCCCATAGTCATCATTATACAATCATTATCATTATTGTAAGTCGCTCTGGATAAGGGTGTCTGTAAAATGCCGTAAATGTAAATGTACCAGACCGTAGTTTTGAAGAGGGAGCTAAAATCCATAAAGCAACGCTCTCAATTTACACCCTGATCTTCGTGTAATTACTGAAAGTACAATACTGTGAATAGAAGAGGTCTAAATATGCTTTCTTCTGCGTTTACTGTGTATACTCTCCGTGATGGCGTAAGCAGTGCAACGATCAGCTGGGATTTAGGAGCAGAACCCCTGCTCCTTAGTGTAGAGTGGAGCCATTTGAGGTGGAAAGAACAATTGCACCCTAAGGGTCCTTCTGGATGCCTCCTGACCCGAGGTAAGCCCAGGACCCGCTGGAGGGATTATATCTGCCAGCTGGCCTGCGAGCGGCTGGGAATCCCCCAGGAGAAGTTGTAATAAGGCACAGAAATGCCTGGCTTATTTGCTTGCCCTACTGCCACTGTAACCCTGAAATAGACAAAAGATAAAAAGTACAAGAGAAGATCAGGATGAAAAGAACCTTTTTCCTATTAATGCCTAATAGTGAGGGATACGTTTTAGATTTGAGCCTAACACTTCTAACCAGAGCCTAATAATAACCTGCTAATCCCGATCAGGCATTGCAGAGGAAGGTACAGATACACTGGACACTGGAACCCTGGACGATCCATCGAAGGGTTCCATAAACACCCCACCTGACCCTCACGTTGCAAGCCCCAGCTGGGATTTGACCCAGGATCTCAGCAACACTTCCAGCAGCTGGTTCTACCCTAGGGTTACTACATTTCTTCTTTTCTTGTGACCTAAAAGCTGTGACCGGACAAGCTTTAGAAAAGGCTTACGATATGCTTTTATGTTGATTTTTGCTGTCTTCGATCGCTGAAAATTGAGGTCTTAATCGATTTACTGTCCAGCCAAACAAGAAGGATATGGAACATGTATTTAATGTGAGATGTTCAAGAAATGCTAAAAGCTCTGAAATGCTGATCCCACCTAGAAACGTCGTACCTCAGTGGATCTGGTTCTGGAGGACAAATCTGAAAGCGGTGCTTCACCCAGCTGCCACTCGAGCCTTGTTCCTGTTCAACTTCAAGTCAGTGTAGGGTTTAAAATGGTGCTTAACTGGTATTAAGGGGCTCGGATGTACCAATAAAATCACACCATTACTCCAGCACATACCCTAGCCATTGATCCAAGTAAGGACGGATCCATATTGTTTTCGTCTTGTTTACACACCAAGTTCTGGCCTGACCACCTGAACGTTGCAGCAGCAGCAGCAATCGAGACTCATCAGACCAGGTGACTTTTTTTTTTATATCTTGTTACATTTTGGTGAGCCCGTGTGACCTGTAACCTCCTTTTCCGGTTGTTCTTTGACAGGAGAAGCACCCAGTGTGAACTTCTGCTGCAGTAGCCCGTCTGCTTCAAGGTCTGACGTGTTTGTTCAGAGATGCTCTTCTGCATACATCAGTTATGTGCTTATTCGAATTCTTATTACCTTTTTTTTTTATCACTCCAGACCAGTCTGCATTCTCTGGCATCAACATGGCATTTTCACCCAGACAACTGCCCTAATGGATATTTACTCTTTTTCTGACCTAGAGATGATACTGGGTGTACAATTCCCAGACCAGTAATACTCAGCCCAGCCTACTATACTAATACAGTACCTCACAGAACTGAATGCACCCCTCACATTTTGTAATGTGTCTTATTATTTTGTAACATTTTGTCTTATTATATCTTTTCACGGTAAAACACTAAAGATCTGGCACTTTGATACAATGGAAAGTAATCCGTCTACAGCTTGTATAACACAATTAGTGTGTGCCCTCAAAATAACAGCGCGCAAGCAGTCATTTCTAAACCGCTGGCAACAGAAGTCAGTACACCGCTCGGTGAAAATGCCCAAATTGTGCCCAATTAGCCACTTTCCCTCCCTGGTATCATGTGAGTCGTTAGTGTTACAAGATCCCAGGTGTGAATGGGGAGCAGGTGTGTTAAATTTAGTGTTACTGCTCTCGCACCGCCTAACAGTGGTCACTGGAAGTTCAACATGGCACCTAATGGCAAAGAACTCTCTGAGGATCTAAAAAAAGAGATGGAAATAAAGAAATAAAGATGGTCTAGGCTATGAGGTTTACCAACACCCTGAAAGTGAGCTGAGGGGTGCACTTTTGTGAGATAATGTAATTATGCCTCCTTACGTAGAAGTCTCTTAAATCGTCCCGTTCTGATGCTCGGTTTCATGTCTACATGAATGAATGCATAGAGTTCTTGCTTGGTGACTGATTTACCATAAAGGAGGCAAGCTAATCTCAGTGACCAGGAGGGATCTTTAAACATCTTTGCCACGCAGCAGTCGCCATCTAGCTCCTTAGAAATGTCACAATCCGTAATTCATTCGGATACGTTCTTTAGAATAGCAGAAAAGAACGATCTCATCTGGAGAACTTGCGATTCCTCAAGCATTCCCATTTCCCGGTGCCACGCTGCACACGATGGCCTAAAAATACACACCCATAAGCCAAAGGCTAATATTTAGAATTGTTCTTGGCACCAGTGCTGCTACTGGTTCTTATCTTGTGGGATTTCACGACAGTTTTGTAGAAGCTCTCAGAAGTGGAGAGCCAAGTGCCAGTGGGTGAATTTAACGCACATGAGCCGTAAGGGTTACGACAGGATAATGTCACAACATTACAGGCTAGTTAAACAGTAAGGCAGGAGCGTACCAGTCCAGTTTAGAATTAGGTTAAGGTGCTTCCTTGACTCTAATACACCTGCCAATAATTGCCACTGGGTAAATTCACTAAATCGGGTGAAAAAGTAAAGAAACTGAGGAAACTCTGGACCTCTAAGACCAGTATTTTTTGGAGAATACACAGATGCACTGTTATCCATCCGAACAGTGCCTTAAAAGTTATAAAACATAACAATAGGAAATATATTACAATAGCCTGTTAACTCCGAACATTGTGGCCAAAAACAGACTTAAAACAACAAGGACACTGCCCAGTGTACGTTAATAAAGTATACTTTAATCATCATATTTCATTAAATAATTGTAACAAATTCTTAAAACAGGTGTTCTTTGCTGATTTTTGTCCTGGCAATGCAGTTCTCTATTTCTTACACTCTTGTACGGAGTGTTTTGCGTCGGGTCTCTAATTAAGTCTTGGTCCTCCCAAGGTCTTTCTTCAAGGTCTTTTTGGCCTTTTAAGATTAACATTTTAATGTTGCTTTGAGAAAATGCTCCAGTGTAAAAAGCCCTATAGAAATAAATCTGACTTGATCCATGAGTAGAGGTGGTAGAGACTGGAGACAACCAAGCGGTCAAGGTACTAGACACTGGACTAACAGGTTCAGGGTTCAAATCCCACCTCTGCCAAGTTGGATCCTTGAGCAAGGCCCTTAAGCCACAACTGTGTGGATTGTGAAATGTAAAACATAAAAGAGTCCTTCATTCACTTAAAGGCTCACTACCTTACTTTACTTGTCAAACTCAGAGACTCTAAAGGCATTTTGGTTTTGCTTTTTGCTCATTATCTTACTTTGATAACATAACATTCCTATAACTAAAGCATTCAGAAGCAGATCTGAACTGGACCACAAAACCCCTAAATGGAAATCCTTATAAAAATGCATAGGCCTATCTAAAACAGACTGACACTAGAAAAGGCATCCACGAAATCTGGACGAACTGCGCAATTCTTTGATGCAAGGGTGGCTTAAAACCGTTCACCTACACCCAGGACTGCGTCCAGTCTGAGCCAAATCCAAAAACTCAGCTGTTATTTATGCTCACGGAGGCATTACACACAGTTAGGTACAAACCCTAACTTATCTATGCGCATTTGTGAGCGATAATGAGCGCAAATGCAGGCTTTATTAGGGCTCTAAATGGCTTGCACTTTGGTTTTTTATTAAGTTTTCTTATGCAGCTATAAAACCTTAATCACAACCACTTACTGTATCAGTAAGCTCAAGGCATGAACAAATATTAGGCAGCCAAAGACTGCGACATCCAATCATCCTGCTCACAAAATATATGAATGAAATATCCCCTGTGTTTTGTGAGCAGTGTATATGAAATGTGCGTATTAATGCAGTTTGTATACATGTATACAACATGTGGTTCATTATGGACACTAAAGTAGAAAGCAAGCTTCGGATTGGAGTTTTTTTTCAGGAGTGCAGGAACGGGTTTGTAGTTACACGAAGCTATAAAATATTTAAAAGACCTTTTCTGGGATGCGGTCCAAATATCATAAGATTTCTTATTGATTTGAGTTAAGTCATACAACGCCAGTCAATCTATAAAGAGGTACGAAAGGGGAATGGGGACAGGGCTTTGGGAGATATTTAAAACAAAGAGGAACAGAGGCACAGTCGAGAAGTGACAGTTCTTGTAAGCAGGTTATTTGTTTCTTGCCATGCTCCTCACAGCCTTACACTGAGGAAATGCAGCAGCGCTCCCAGACGGTAATTCAGTCCGTATATGTATAAGTGAGGTCTGGTCTGTGGGAGAAAGACAGACTGAGCAATGTGAAAGAGCAGAGACGGGACCCTATTTGGACTACGTAGGGCGATAGCTACGCAAGATTATACTTTAAGATAATAATACTTATGCGGAACGTGATGTCTGGACAAACCATGCTTTCCTAACTCTCTGTGTGGCTTGTTTATTCTCCCTGATGACCGCCGACGCACACTGGCCTTCTCTCTGAGCGCTTCTCTGAAGTCGTCTTTAGAAAACAAACGCAGGGTATCGAAGTTAAAATGCATTACGGTCATTCGTCAATGAGCCTTTCCTGTAAGGATCATTTAGCGCACGTCTCGTTAGGTGCTGTGTTTTCAGAACACTGGCCCATCGCTATTGGACTCTGTGCAAAGAGTAAAAAGTTCATACATGTTAAATGTCAATAAATGCCGGATATCTGATGGAAGACATTTTACCGAGACTATGATATGCACTCTGTATTTGTATAACTGTGGAACAGGGAGGGCCCAGCGGTTAAGGTAATGGACTCTGCACACGATGGTCCTAAGTTCAAATCCCACCTCTGTCAAGCTGCCACGGTTGAGCCTTTAAGCCTTAACCCACCATTGCTTGGATTGGGAGAATGTATCAGTTGAGTCGCCCCAGATAAGATCGTCTGCTAAATGCCTTAAATGTATAATTTGCTAACATGAATTGCAGCCTAGGGGTGTCTGGCATCATTTTAGGGACAATCACGCCCCTATAAAGGGACCCAGTCCCACCTTATGTGTTTTTAGTAAGTTTTAAATATGTAATCCCAATATGAATTGTATGTGCCTGGCTAAATACAAGAAATTCATATTTACTCAGAAATGCTACAATTTGGACACTTTTTAAATACATGCATTTCCAAAAAGTGAACTGAAAGTACTGTGAGATTATGGCTTCTAAACTGAGAATCTCATCTCGTGGATGGAGACTCCTGTGATGCGGCAAACTGACGATTTCGGCTCAGATCCTTCACCTCAGAGCTGCGGTGGCATGTCTCCAGCTGGATGCTCCTCCATACCCTAAAACGCCGTTCCCTCAGCACAAGCGGGACGGTCTGCACTTCCCGGCATACAAGGAAACACACATGTTAACTATTCTGAAGACGATGCACGGGCACAATTCCAATTCGGCACAAAGAAACCATCTGTATTACGGTCTGATGCCTCGCTGAGCTGTATGAAGAGAATTGATTTTGAGTTTGTGACCATACTGTCCATGGAGACGTTCAAGCAGCACTGGCTGTAATAAACGTCTCTTAACGTTCATTTTAGAAGCCAAAACGCATCGCTCACAGACAATAGGTTGTTTGTGGCAACGCCGGTCTTGCTTTACATGAATTTAGGTTGATTACGTATAACCGTAATGCACAGCCCGTGTTCGTCTGCCGTCAACAGATTTTTTTTTAAACCGGTCAGAGTTTGGAGGAAGAGAAAATCAGGACTGATCTTAAAAGTTCAAAGACATTGATGCACCAGTGTAATGTATGGCATATGAACTGGCGCAGGTCCTGCCAGCGTTCAATGGAAATGCAGGTAGTAACAAAGTAAAACAGAGGAAGGACATTTGTTGCTCCTCGCTGGAGGATGAATCAATTACTGTTTACTAATTAATGAGAAGTGACTTATCAAATTTGGGAGACTCACTCCGGTTGCCTGGTACATCCTGTAAACATGATAGGAGGCAGATTCACTTCTCTAAATGGATCTGGGTGATGAAATAAGTTACGGTGTGATGCCACTTAATAGTCTTTATCTTGTCTGGGGTAAATTCCTGCCTCGTGCTCAGCGTTTCCCGGATCCCGGATATTTTTTGAGATTGAGGTGTTCAGCCCAAGTCGTATACGTTAGAATCACTTCTTCAAGCCGGCGATTTTACACTTTTAGATTCACAATTTTGGTAGCGGATGGGCATCAGCAGTTCAGGGATTACTACGAGGAGGTTTTTTGCACGTTTACCTCAATTAGTTCAAAACTGAATCTCTCAACACTATTCACGTTAGACACTACGCAGAATCCCTTTTTCCCATGCTTCTGAAATGCTTCAGCTCTTTTTTGGGAATTGTTCTTACAGTGCAGACTGTTTATTTCTGTTTTATAGTAAAATGTGATCTTTGAGTCTGGAGCAAAGGCTATTTTAGAGTTTTAGATTAGATTAGATTAGATTTTAGATTAGATTTAGATTTTAGATTTTAGGGAGAGTTAGGTTTCGAGCTTGAGGAGGACAAGGAGGACTGAAGCTCAGTTAGTTAATTCTTCTTCTTCTTGTCTGGTCCACAGGGCTCATGTGTAATGCTAAGTTAGCCCAAATCTAACAGTACACAATCTTTGTTTAATTCTTGCTGGTAAATACTTCCACAACCTGCTTTGCTTCGTATCCTCCACCTCCTCTCTGTAAAAAAATCTGTAACATTTGAAAAATTGTTCTCTGCATTATTTTGTGTATTTATTTTTAAGAGCTAAATGATTGAAAGCTTATTTTTCCATTTTTTCCAAGTCACTTACAAATATTGATAGAGCATCTAAAGCGTTTCTAAAGCTGATTATCTTCTCTCTCGTCTCTTTCTCTCTCTCATCTCTCGCTCTCCCTCTCCCCCTCTCCCTCCCCCCCCCCTCTCTCTCTCTCTCTCTCTCTCTCTCTCTGTCTGTCTGTCTGTCTGTGTCTCTCTCGTATTGCTACAAGTTGATTTTATTAAAAGAAAATCTACATGATGATCATTAAGATGATAACAATTATTGTTTAATTTTAAATTATCAAAGTGGTCACCCTTACACTGTAGTGGGTGGCCTCTGTTGCTTTTTTGCTGCTTGTTTCCATATTCTTGCTGGACCTGGCAACCCTGCCTGAGCTGCTGTGTTGCTTATGGATGAAGTGCCCGTTTTCTTCGGTTTATAACTGGCATCTCACTTCCTAGTATATGTATTAAAACTAAACATCATGGAATCAACTTAATCTACTACACGTTTTATAGAGAGATTTTGCAACAAACGTCTGCCCGGAAAAAACAGAGAACACTGGATATCGGCTAACGCTAACTCGTAATAATGAACGGCGGGCTGAAACGCTCAAAACACAGCATGGACGGTTCAGAAGCAAGTCAGAAGATCTTAGGGAATGATAAGGAGATGGCGTTAGGAGGCGTGGCGGCTGCTCCAGTTGTCCTTGCTGCGACAGGGATGTTAGATCAGAGGTTTTGGTCCTGATGCAAGTTGGGAAGATTTGGGGATTTTGTGTTCCCTACTCTTTCCACAGTCTTCAACGAACACCCGAGTCAGATCAGCGTCCCTTATTGGCCGTCTTTGGTGTAACGCGCTACATGGAACAATAAACTACCCAACATAAATTGCTCGTGTGCAGTAGCATGCGCAATAGGCAAGGCGTTTCGCAATGAGCACGCAGGGCCAATTTATAATATACAGAACAATAAACAATAAATGCAGGAAGGGGAACAGTGCAGACAGCTTACTGGTAGTGTGTGTAGTAAGGTGCAGATATGTCAATTTTGGTTTGAATGTAAACAATGTGTTTAGCAGCAGTCTTGTGTCCATATTTGGTGTAGATGTAAACATTGTCCTCAAGTTTTTGTGTAGACAGATTTGAAAGTTGAAGGTTTTGTGTGTGTGTATGTGTGTGTGTTTTTTTTAGTCCAGTCATTCATATGTACAGTTGTTCATGCCAGACTCATTGTATAATCTAAAACAGTATGCAAAAGTATCTTGATGCATGCTCAGTATTCCAGGTAAGTAAATCTCAAAGTTAAATCAGTTCATCTGGAAACAAGGTTTTCATGGGAGAAACACTTCTCTATCTCATCTAAGGGGCTTCCCAGTCTCAGCTAGTTGAAATAAATTCCCCACCACTGCACAACACAGCGACCGGTGATCACATCCATATGCAAATTGCCCTAGCCAGTGAGCTCAACGCGACGAGAATGGAAAATAGCCGCGTCTCGCCTGCTTCCCAAACATGCTTGCCCAGAAACTGGCCCACCACATGGATCAGGTCCCCAGCACAAACAGAACAATACAAGTTATGCTGCTAAGAGCCAGGAATTGTACGAAACAAACGGATGGAGCTACATCGAAGCAGGCCAGGACTCCGCTGTTTACACCCAGCTACAGACCAGTGGCCGCTCTTTTGAGGATGAAGATGTGCGGATCCTTGATAGGGAGGAATGCCGGTTTGAACGATGAGTCAAAGAGTACATCTCTCACCATATTACATTACGTAATCGCAGCTATTCCCCAATCCTGACAAAGCCATGGTGATGGTGATGGTGATTTGCATATTAAACTGATCACCGGTCCCATCGTTATGGAAACGTTCTCTATATAAGCTCGGGAAGTTTTCCAGCTAGACGAGAAGCCACTTGGATGAGAAACGAAATGTCTGTCCCACAAAAACTTTATATCCAGATAAACTGATTCAACTTTCTGACTATGGTAATGCTCCACATTTATTCTGATCAACGTCCTCTTTCGCAGAAACGCTCTGTGTTTCGTTTTCTTATCTGCAGCGGCTTGTGTCGAGTTCTCTGGGTGCCTGATCCTTTTTAAGTAAACCTCTTATGCATTAAGCCTAATAATCTAGCACGTGAAATAAAATCTTCTGGGTGGAATGCTGTCAGTTCATTGCAAACCATGATTAAGCATTATAATAACATAACTGTCGCTGCCACTGCAGCCCTGATTCACTCGTTTTTGACTTGGCTCTCTAGCATCATCTGACTCAGTTTCCTCCCCATGCATCTGTTTTTTCTCTATCCCGTTTCCCAATCTCTGTGTTTTATCAACGTGAAACGAGGACTCGTTCAGGAAAGGTTTGGTTTGCCAACTCGTGTCCATAACCCACTTGTGCACATCATTTCAGAGGAATTTGCATTTCAAACCAATTTTTCCTGATCCTTTTCCCTTTCCTCAGAGGCACAGCACTTTGATGTCCTTCAAATCTCATTACCGCCGGATTACTCGACGGCAGAACCTGATTTCTCAGCTCTGCGGCATGCCTGCGGTTCCGGGATCAGGTACGGCATCCTAGCAGAGCTTGGCCTGCGCTGAGACAGGGAGGGATAGGAAGTGAGAGCCGTGCTGTGTGGGACTGGCCGTGTTTCGAAGATATTAAGTCTTCAGCTTGGCACATGGCTGCTGTTCACTCTCTCTAAATACATTAAGCTCTGTACAAACAGAACAGAGTTCTGTAAGCTACATTAGTAGGGTGATGCAGCACACTTCCCTGGTGCTGCCATACTTGATATGCAGGCAAATAAGACACAGGAATGACCAGACTCCAAATTCACTCTTCCGACTGCCCCTTAGAAAGCTGTCACGGTTTATCTTCCTTGTCGTGGCCTGGAAAAAAAAACTATCGAAGCATTTCAGGAGAAGCTACTTTCTCTAAGGTACTGCTCCAAACACAAAGCACCGTTTGAGATGACTATTTGAGAACCACAGGACTGGTACTGATCAGGATTTGAATCAGGGGATCAAACGTATTTAGAAAATACAACCAAACCTTGATGACCTTTTTGGTAAAGATTAAGGTACTAACAAGCCGAGAAACTTCCAACTATGGAATATAATCCCTCCAGTCTTTCCAGCATAGCCTGTCCTGGGTTCTCCATCCTCAGGAACGTGCCTGGAACAACCTTCATGGGAGAAATCGTCCCAACTGGCTCTTTTAGAAAGAACAGGAGCTCTCTTTTAAAACTCCCCGGACTGAGCCTCACTTCTTCTACTTGTACCCAAGCTTTATGACCATAGGTAAGGATAAGCATGTAGACTGACTTTTAAACAGAGAGCTACGTCTCAGGAATTAGCCGTGCTTCACCCCTGCAGATATTGTTATTGTATTGGCATGTTTGGACGTTTTGTTTCTTTAGGAGGTTGCGAATTTACTGCCTGCAATAAGGTTCAAGTCACAGGCTGCGTACGTACAGTAAAGTGTTTTGTCGTTCTTTAACGTTTGACGCCTAAAATTGCTTATTCAAATTTCAGTCTGGGTTTGTGTTTGATTTCTTGGCCGCGTGGAAACAGATAAAGTAATTTAAATAAATATATGTGCACTTATAGACCTCGCTTGCACTTTAAAAGCTTTTATCTTACAAAGGTGATCAATAATTAATTCCAATAGATTAAAAACCATACAAAAGTAAAACAAGATGTTCCTTGACTGCTCATGAACACTACTGGCATCTACTAGAAATAAAAAAGCAACCAGCCACTTATTTGGATCCTAAAGTACCAAAACAAATCCTATTATATACGTGTAATTATATTCTCTTATTTGGACTAAAATTCCGTTTAATCACCAAAGCGAATAAGAAAAAGAAGCCACAAGTCGCCACTTAGAGCAGATACAAAGCGGGTCAGCGAGATATGGGAGGATTT